>JARQSV010000254.1:556057-568084 GCA_030142285.1 Calameuta idolon | reverse complement strand
TCTGGATTATTTGTAGATGCTAAATGGTTATGGTTAAACGTTTTATTCTTGCATTATATCATACTGGCTATGCACTTTGTGATTTTTGAATGTTCAAATGTTTCGCTCGTGGAATCTCGAGTATTTTCGATATTGCTCGGCTCGACGACCATTAAAGCAACAAACATTCCTAAATGCCTGTTGAACGAGAAACTGTGGATTCTGTGCGCAAGACTTATGGATAAATTAAATAATATATAATCGTTTTGAAGTATATCAACATTAAATGATTAAATCATGAGCGTCCTGAGGTCCAATTTATCGTTTGAACATTTTACGCAGAAACATTAACCGCCTTGCTTGTAGTTGATGTTACACATTGCTAGCTCTGAGTGCTTTAGAAGATGGGGATGTGAGGAATATGTGTTCGTATGTACATGATCTTAAAGCAGCATTCATACCAAATTGTACTCCATTGATTGCTTGGACCATACGACTGTCTGTTATATAAAGCCCAATAATGTTCAAACGCTTAAGGATTTTCATTAATGTACAGAGAAACATAAATTCGCATTTTCAACATTAAATATTCATTGGCGTAGGGCTGTATTTGAAAAATATGAAATTAACGAAGGACTGAATTTTATTCAAGTCATTTCATCAGTACCTTCAGGCTATGACGACTATCAAGAGACATTTGTTCCAGCCCTTTCCTTTCTTGATCGTGTCAAGTACCAACCACTCCTTTTTACCTAAAGTCGTTGTCAGGACTACTGTAAGTACTACTCTAATGATTGCAGTGATTATAATTCGAAAAGAGAAGGAAAAAAATATTTATATAAGATTAATAATAAGGAGTGTGAAATTTTCAGATTTCGCAGTACTTAATCATCAATAGTGATTATCGTTACCATTTTTATAAGTTAATGAAATTCTATATAGTCTGTCATTTGATATAGTCTGATCTAATTGCCTTCTGTCATTTGGCGAAGAATTACGGAACGAAATCAACTCTGGTTTGAAGCCGATAAGGATTCTCAGTAAAATTAGAAGTCACGTTACTGTCTGTCGTTCTTCTTATCACACCGATATCGCTTACAAGTACCATCTTCATAGAATAAAGATCAGTTTTGAATTCTACCGTTACATTGAGTCAGTAATACAGTAGCATAGTTGAACTTATGAGTGATAATGTTCATATCACAATATTACACAACGTGGTAATATCATAAATATAAATATTTGACGATATAATTTAGAAAAATTATTTCAGAAGTTATTCTCTAATGTGAATAACCCTTAATGCCGGTCGTTCCCGTTCTACGAAGTTGCCTAACCCCAACTGTACTTGCCAAATAAGGATGCCAGAAGGAGGACGCGTTGTGCAAAGGAAATGTTGATTTTTTAACAGTACAATAATGACTCGTGACAATGATTAATGCCATTTTATATTTTATAGATAATTAATTGTAAATATTCAAGAGTAAAATTGTGAAAACAATAAAAGGAAACAAAGTCGTGCAAGGATTAAGAAACCGATGATAACTTTCCCAGTATCAGGTAAATTTTGATAAATTTTTGAGTCATATGAATGTGACTCTTATTCTCAGTGTATAAGGGGAATATTGTGAGTAGCTTCTAAGGGAATTCATGACTATTTTTAGAACACCCTGTATATATCCAGTCGGTCGGTGGCTTCAGCTTCACACGTGCGGCCCACTTGCATTGCTCGTTCTGCTCTTTGTGTCTCACCAAACGCACAATTAGACTCTGCTGAACGCCGCGTACAATCGATTATCCTTTATTATTTTTATTTTTTAATATTGAATAATTTCATTTAGGACTTTATTCTTTAATGAGCAATATATAGATACGCGTGTCTCTATTTGTTTTATCAATTCCTCTAGTTTTATAAGTGACCTTTATTACATAGGTTACTCTATTTTCTAATCGTCAGTTACCTAATCAACCAAATATCATTGAAACGAAAAAGATACTATGAAATTGGCTCCACGAAATCCTATCTTATGTATGACGTGATGCAACTGAGGAACTCTATGTTTTGTTGTCAAGAGTTACGGTAGCATAATACACACTCTCTGCGTCGTGGATTATGTACTATTGTATAAGTTGGATTTTGCTACTTTTGTATTCAAATTTTTTTCTCTTTTCTTCACTTTATATATTCATTCTAAACGTGGAGCGTTCTAGACGACGCGAAAGGAAGCAAGGGAAGCGTGGGTCGTTATCTCTATGTAATGTCGGTTATGATATACAAGTGCCATTGCCTCCACTTCCTGATCTCTTTCATTCTCTTGTTCTTTTTATCCCCTTAGCACGTCCTACTCTTGTACATGTACTGACACTATATCATATGAAAAATCGGTGAAGAGCGAACGAGAACCATAAGGAATGAAGTTGTGGAATGGAAATAAATAGTAAATTGAAAATCCGCTCTTAAACGTACATTTGAAAATAAATATTTTATAATGTAGGTAATAATTATTAGTTTTTATCATAAAGGTGATTGTGTCTTCTCTTTATTATCGTATGGGTATCTATGTAAATAAAAATGCAAATAGCGAATCACTGGGTGAGCAGAAAATCGAGTAATCGTGTCAGTTTGCGCATTTATATATTCTTATAAGTACGTAAATGATAACGACGATGCCTTAATTATCGATTAGGGTCCATACAAGAATCCTTACGTTAATTCACCACTATTTGATATCATGTGGATACAATGTCATTATTGTTAATCCAATTGATGTACTGTCAATTCAGGAGGGACGCGATAACATTATGAATCTTACTAGCAATTACATAAAATCTACGTTAAGCACGCGATTTCAATTCGCATTTCGCGTGACATTTTCCTGCAGATTCGTTATTTTTCGTCTTAATTATTTCATGGTACTTCTCAAAAACGAATCCTCATTAGTATATTCATTGCGCCACGTGTCATCGAAATCTCGATGACTATTGACATACTTTTAATATTTTTTTTTGACAATTATGAGCACTTGTTTTTTTATTATAATTTTTTTTAACTATTCACGTTTTACGTATGTATAAATGTTTTCATGCGCTACAATCATACACACTGTTTACAATAAACGTAAATTCAGAAGAACCGTGATTTCTTGAAGAAGTCAATAATATTCTTTTGTTTTTGAAATTTTTCACTTTCGATACAGGCAATTAGCGTAGATATTACGATTTGATCTTTTTTTTTGTATTATCAAGTATTCGCGCGCGTGGCAATTTCAAAACTCACGTGTTTAATTTATGCCTAAAGATATTTTGAAAATAGCAAATCTTTCGAAATTTTCGGATATTTCATAGATCCTATTTTTTTTAATTAGTCTAATTAGCTACGCTATGAGGTAAAGCAGGACCGGATATGAATTCTCATTGACAATCGCCTGGAAGCAATGGACGAATATTCCGTCGACAATTTGGAGTTCAATAAGATCTCTAAGAAGTTGAATAATAATATTTATACAACCGTGCATAATTAATTATCCTCTAAATTACCAGCCGTCATATTGATAAACGTCACATCACTCGTTCCGCGCAAGTAATACGAGATACTTCCGAACGAACAATCCATCAAAATGACTCCGCGAGCGATTCGAATGAACGAGGTGGGCGGATTTCGCGCACGACACGACACAATTCTAAAATGAAAATTGACCAAAGTCAAAAACTATCTATGTAAATCTAAAAATTACCAAAGAAAATAAAGTAAAAAGCCTCAAGTATCTCAAAGAGTGCACCGACCGACTCCTTAGCACCATTAGTCACTCGATCAGCCACTTCCGGCTTGAATGGTACCAATTCCAGATCTACGATCCATCGAAAAAAAATGCCCTAAATGCATTTCAAAGTGCATTATCCAGAAATGAGCGAGCGTAAAAGCATTTATGCCAAAAGACGTCAATTATTTTTATCATTGATCAACATCCCATCGTGATTGATTAATAAAAAGCAATGCGCATCACGCATCGAATGATTTCATGATCTCGATCATCAACCTCATGGTATGCTTGATCCTCCCTCTAATTATATAATATCATCCTGGTGCAATTCTTCTTTTTAGATGTACTCGGCGAACATAATCCAATAGGTGACATTGAGTACAGCGAAGAGGAAAGGGAAGAAGACACGAGAGACCCTGTCGATGTTCAAAGCGCGCATGCGCGCCTTCTGCGCCGGTGTCGGTCCTGGTGGTGGTCCGGTGTTTGACTTCTGCGATCGGCCGGACAGCAACATGGCATTTTCCTGTGTGAGAACGATCTCAACTTGAACGCCGGCAGGACTAGTCCCATCCGTGCCTCGTAAGGTCGTCCTTTCCACAGCCTTCGAGGCACGGAAGTCACTCTCATGCTTTGGAGCGCCATCCAGGCGTGTTACCTTGGTGGCGATGTCGAATATCTTGTCAAGTTTCGTCGTATCCGTTCCAGTGGACGAAGACGGTGGCGGCGGCGGCGGTGGAGGCTTGGCCGGTGGTGCATCATTGTCACCGAGTACAATATTCACCAGGCAATATTCCATCAGGGCCATGAAGACGAATATGGTGCAGACGGACATGAAGGCGTCCACTGCTTTCAAATAGGACACTGGTGGTAGCGATGCTTGACTCTTGGCATGTTGTGTGGATAACGTTAGCAAGGAAGTGACTCCCAGGGTTACACGAGCCGGGGCAGCTTCCGGTTTTATCCAGAAGGAAACCCACTGAAAGAAATTTCGATAATTTTTATTCTTCATTCTCACTTGAATTTCATTTTATTAAACTTACCGACATTATTACTATCAAGCAGGTTGGAACGTAGGTGTGGAAGAGGTAATATCCAAGACGACGCTTCAGCACAAAGACAACTTCCAGGCAGGTGAAGTTACCTGGGTGTAAATGACAGAGTTAATGGAATCGTTCGCGATGCTCCTTTTGTCAGAAGACTTTGGTTTTAAGGACCCACCGGTGGAGTAAACCTGCGTGCAATCGGCTGTGTAATTTTTCACCAGCTGCAACTGGGGCAACTCAATGTTCTCGTCGACGACTAGGGGAACGTCGGGGTCCCACTGGAAGATCATTTCATCCGTCGTGTGCGACACTGTTGACCGAGTTGTTTTGTCTTTATCAATTTGTAAGGATTTTTACGTGCGCCACTACATTTACCTCTTATGGCCCGTTTAAATTCTACTGCCAGCTTTCTTTCTCACAGATTATATCAATGAGACTAACCCAACCCTGGCGTCAAACTGTGGGACTAATTTTTCATTTTAACTATCGACCTTGCTTCTTTGTCTTTCTGTAACCACGTCCTCCCTTTGTCGATTTACGAGCTAGCTTTGTTTCACTTTTTAGTTCGCTGCGTTCTTATTCACAAATTTAACTGATGCATCTCTTCTAGTCTATTTTTAATATAAGAATTGACAATCGACTACTCACGGCTTTCCATCTGTAATTTACACTCCTGCGTGTCGTGTGGATAAATCAGGAAGTTCATGGCGCAGGATAATTTGAGGGTTAGTCTGAAACGGTATAGTACATTTACCAATTGTCCTGTGCAAGCCGAATTGTGTGTAAAGGATAACTGGTCTTTGAAGTAATGTAACATTTTATACACGCACTTCACCATGTAGAGGATAGTTTTGTCTTTGTAGAGCCATAGATAGTGATTCGGTATCGTCATAGTCTGGAAGGTGACGGATTTGGCATTCTTGAAGAAGGAATCCGGTCTCCACATATTCTTGAGCCAATCGACTTCTAGCAATCTTAATGAGTATGGTTTAAATTTAAATTTAAATAATATATATATTTAATTCAGATTATGTAAATCTTGTTATTAGTCAATGGAACTGCTAACATGATAAGTCAATACTGTTGAACGGCATTGATCTGTCCTGTACCTGTATTCGGACGTCATGTTCTCCGGAAGTCGTAGTCTGTTATCCTTCCATGTTTGCGCGAAGAAGATGTCCGCCGCGTAGGTCTGAAATGCAGACAATCGAATTCCAGTTATGCGTCCATGAAATCTTTTGATTCTTTGATATCCATTTGTGGATCTTTGTTGTATGAAGATATTTCTCTACCATTGAATTCTCGTCGATGGAATCGAGACCCATCACTGTCACATGAAAATACACGACTGTAGCTTGGCCATCTTTCTTGGGTGGTCTCATCTTGTCGTAGAGTTTTGGATCTTCTGGTAGAAGATCGAAGAATTCCAAACTTCTCCTGAAATTACCATGGGAATTCGTTTGCCGTGCGAATGGACTAGCTGATTTCCGGTAGCCATTTTTTTGTAGACGATTGGAAAATTTTGTTAAACAAATTCAATAGGAAGACTCCTAGAAAAAACTAATACAAATATTTTGGGCTAACTGTTCGGCATAGGATTTTGACATTGCTTCTATGTATAGATCACAATTGATAGTTGTTTAGCACAATTTAAAATTCAAGTTTGCCAATCAGAATCGAAACGGTCGCTTCTGCTTTTTACAAAGGTATTAACGGTAATCCAAGTAGGACTGCTCAGTGATCCAATTCAGTCGAGAAAATTGACATTAAAAAATAAGTTGATTTAAAAAATTGTATGAATTTTCCATAAAAATATCTTACTGTGCTTCGGCGCTCGTGGTTAAAAAGAATATGAGAAAAAGAGACGAAACAAAAGCGGAATACATTCCGCCACCAGCGCGTGCCTCGTCCATATCTGCACTTTAGCGCATCTTCTTCGTATTTCGCCAGTAGAAAAATAAAGAATGCAGAAAAAAATACGTGAAACAGGTGATATCCGACACGGCCTAAAAAATCAGCTTCCCGAAGAAACAGTCCGCGTCGCAACCAGTTCACCAAAATTCGTCGAAGCTTCTCGTGAGGACGCGTACCGACCGACTGACTTCTTGCAGAGATTTTGCAGAAGTTGCAAAATCGTTGCCCGGGTGGAGGAGCAAGAGGAGTCTATCAGGAGGTAGAGGAGAAGGTACATGAGTTAGAGAAGCCAGAGGAGCATAGTAGGTGGACCCTAGAGGTACCACCCACCCCTGAAGAAGAGGGGTAACATCGTGACGTTGTCAGGGGGACGATTCGATGGAAGGGTGGATCAAAGTATTGTAGGATGCTGCGACGAGCTTAAAGAAAGAAGTGGTGGTAATCCCTCTGGACTCCATCACGGTTCCCAATTCAACTCCCCTTTGTACCCCAATGCGGTATCTGACGACTTCTCCCCCAAGTGTTACCACTTCAACCTGATGCCAACTGCCTGGTTGCGCAAGGACCGTCTTCCTGTTCAAGAGTAAGCGAAGACACTTACCCAAAAATCTCAAATCATCAGCAGATCAAGTTTCACGTGACCTTAAACAGTATCGAACAATAAAAACAAAAGGGTCACGTCATTAGCGTTCACCATTTTTTCGGATGACTTTTGTGACCGCTACTAAAAAGATGGCGCATAATCGTACCACCGTAAAGGCCACCGGGACACCCTGCAGTTAAAGGGTTACCACCGATAACCTATAACGACGTCTAGGGTACCTTCATGGACTAGTTAAAATCTGGTTAAAATGCCAGTGCCTAAACAGCAACACTTTAAGTGGAAGTCGTGAATACCAAGAGCGCCTCCGCTCTCACACCCTGGTAACTGTCGCTATTTGGAGACCGCAAGAGCGGCCGAAGCGACAAGCGAGTGAGCGGCCGACAGGCTAGTCGATATATCGATCGTCGAAATTGTGCCGCGAATAGAAAGCGTCGTTCCCTGGAGTGGCCACTCTTGAAGGAGGAGGCTCAAGCCCGTGGGACCAAGCCAGGGTGTAGAGCAGAGTGTGTTAGGGTGCCTACTGTACGAAGCCAGTGCCTAGGCAATACGAAGGGGTTGAGGAAGATAAGTATCTCTCAGCTATATGCGCGTCGCGTTACAATGTCCGCAATTACGATCGTTAGAAGTCGCTACGAGGTAAGAAAAGGAGTTCACGAAGATCTCGATTTCAGTCCGTAAGTACAAATCTTTTTATTTCTCAAAGACATCTTTTTTCTTTTCTGTTTACAGGATTACCAATAGCCGTAGAGAATTTTTAAGCGAATCTAAAACACGAAGCGTGTGACTTGCTGCACCACGAATGGCTGATACGGCTAAAGTGGCGTCGCCTAGTGTCGATCCTGCGTATTAATTAGGTATCGCCACATCGGTCCCTTACCGAGTGGCAAGCTTGGCGCCACTTGATTCCCAGAATCTGATGAAACCTTGGAGACGTAATATACCGGTAACGAGACATTGAGTACTGTTTCCGTCGCAATCAGGTCATCGAGTCTATACTGAGAAGAGTACTGTCGGGTAGTTTCATGCTCCTTCAGAGATCCATCTCACTCCGCATTCTGCCCCAGTAACGACCGCAGTCTATGCGTCAGTACTCTTGCTGACGTCATTTCCAAGAGGCTGACAACTTTGTCATCGATTTAATATCTTTTAACGAATACTCCAATAGTAGGTAACTATCAAAAAGATTATACAGATCATCATCCGACCGATGTAGTACCTAAATCTTTTTTTTGGTTTTCAGAAATAAAAGACACGCGAAGGTCCTTTAAGGTTAGTCCCTATAGTCACATAATGCCTCATCACTCTGTACCAACAGTAAAGCAAGTCTCTACATATAATTGTATGTAGAATCGTCTTATAAATTTCTGTCTCATAAAATAGTCTCTCTTCAAGTCAAACCGGATCTTCTTACTTTTTGCATCTTTCGGTAAATTAGATTCCTGAAACCGCTGTCAGATAGCACTTATATACGGAGGCAGTTTTTCGCGAACGTCAGCTGGGGTTCGCTACGTATGTAGGTAGGTACTGGCTGTCTGGTAGGTATGTAGGTAGTGCCTAGGTGGAAAGGTAGGTAGGCAGGCCAGAAACGTAGCCGTAGCAGCCGAGACTTGCTGAGGAGCATTTGAGATGGTTGAAGACGATGCACGATAAGCACGCTTCGTCTCTCTTTCTTCTGACCTCATACCATCTCTGTGCCTTATCCTTCCTTCCTTCCTTCCTCCCAGTCCTCATCCTCGACTCCCACATGACAATGCAACCTTAACCTCTCTTTCTTTTTTTCTCTCTCTCTCTCTCTCTCTCACCCGGACGACCTAACCAGAACCTTCTAGCTATTTCCTAGCGATTGCCAATTGTCGTGCGACTGCCAACGTAGACGCTTAACAACGTTACAATTGTCTACCCTTTTTCTATAGCCTTATCTTGCAGTATTTAAAAAGAATGTTTTCTTATACGCCTTCCTATTTTATTATTGCATATAATATTGCTTGACATATACTTTTCAGTGGTCGACTAATGAATATATATAATTTATACTATACGTACCGTCGTCAGGCTGCGGTTGATGTCTCTGCGATTCTCGCGGAGCGAATTTCCTTCCAACATGGCGGCTGCTACTCGATGCGAATTCAGTTCGAGATTGACGAGAGGTAGCGAATAAAGTGTGATCGTTAATTAAAAGGAAGCAGTCAAAGTCAGTGTCGGTAGGATAGATGACATTTATTTAATTATTCATAATTATTGTTTACGCTACTGATACTATATTTATATATAGTTTACCTACAATTATGTCAATAATTATGCACGAATTCAAAGGATGAGTGAGTTTCGCGTTTATAGCCTGTGTCGGTGTTACAATCTTTTTAATACGTAATGGAGATGATGCCGTGCCGGTTTTATCTTTAAATATCGATCTGCCGATCGATGATCGGTCATCGATGATATTCGAAGTGGATGTAAATTTATAAGATTTAAGGATCACTACGTCTCACGAGATTCTTTTTTGTGCATGTATGAACAGTCGAAAATGCAATGGACAATTTTTTTGGATGCATTTGCGACTTCATCTGTAGATTATTTTACGACTGTCTCGAATGTGATTACGAGAAAATTTTTTAAGAAATTTAGCCATTAAATTCCCCGTATCTCATTTATTGTTTCGACATGCACACCCCTACTTTTGCTAATTATAATGTGAGCGAGATGCACGCAATTCTTTTGGAACGCTTTTTCCATTTTATTTTTGAAAAATTAAACTAGGGTACCCCGCACGACCGGGCCGGTCGTACTATCGTGTATGATTAATAAAAACGATCGATCGAACCGCAAAGATTAATTCGATTCGGCAAAATTTTGTAGAATCGTTAAGTATCAAATTTCGCGAATATTTTTTTTTTTCTTCACTGTAAAAATAAAGCTCTTCATTGTAGATTTTTATTTTTGATAATGCCTCAAGAGTCTGATGAATAAAAACAAAGGCTTCTAGTACTTGCGTCAAGTACACCTCAAGCAACCGTAAGGTACTTAACGGAAAAAAAAAGAGTGGTAACCGTCTGAACAGCGCGAAATAAGAAAATCGGAAATTCAAATACCACTACATTAATATGCAGAGGATAAAATTCGCAATCACCATAATTTCATGAAGAATCTATGAAACTGCACACGGACTATTAAGAAACCTCATAACGACAAAAAAAAACAATTACCACTTTTTTCTTTCTACAAAATTTCAAGACATAATTGACAGTCACGAGTAAAAATTCAGAGTATAAAATGACCTGACGCGTGAGCAGTCCTTGATCAACGAATCAATAAAAAGATCCAAATCATCTATGAGACGAAAGCGCAAGCCGCAAAAAGAAAAGATAATGCGCAAGCAAAAAATAGATCGATCGACATTCGCACGGTCATAAATAAATTTTAAAGAAAAATATCTCTACAATATGTGTGTGTATATATATATGTATACATATATATAAACCAAATATCCCATGAGCATCTGTCCAGAGAGTTCATCACGGCACGGCAAGCGGCTCATCTTGGATTGGACACAATCCGGCACAGGATATTTTATCACCCGGATGGATAACGACAAAAATACGAGAAACAGAGACTCACAGCGAACAAAGATCGTCTATTTAGAGAGGAAGAGAGTGACGAGTCTGCTGGAAAAGAATGGATGATGGGTTTTGGATTTTTGGGAGATGCTTCAGAAGGGTATATGGACAAGGACTTTGGGGAGGGCGGGAGGGCACGTGATCAAAAAATTTAAGAACATGGAATCATGGCAGCGATAGGAATGATTTCTTGTGTTTTCTTTTTCTTTCTTTCTTTGTTCTCGACGATCATCGAGGAAGACGCGAAACGTTTCTCTTACCAGGATTCGCATAAAACATTAGCCACGTTTCGTGGGATGAGGGGTTGAAAGACGGGGAGGGAGGGGGAGGGGGGGGTCGTCGAGATCAAGGATGGGTATATATATATTCCAGGAGAACTTGTGTATTGGGGTGAGTAGGTAAATATGTGGTGTTGGGTGGGGGGGCGATTGGGGGGTTGGCGGTCGCTTTGGAGATTAAAATTAAGGACGTAAAACTGTTCGTTTCTGAATCGTTAAAGTTTTGGTCTCGCGGGACACACGAATCGGTGTCGTGGAAAGGGGGGAAAAAAAAAAATTATTGCATGAAATATTCTGGGTGATCTGAATCCTTCTCAAACCTCTTGGCCTCCTCTTGCATGCTCTCCTTGATCTTGAGGATGGCTGCTGACTCGGTCTGATCCTGCGAACCAACCAACACCAGGCCGGTTACACGTAAGGTTAGGCAAACCCGGGAGGGATACCTTACCAAGTATGCGCACAGCGTTCCACCAAGATCCGTTTGGCCCGAACGAACAATTCGACAAGAATTCGAGTGACGAGTGAAACAATAATATTGGGTACAGAAGGAAAGAGAAAAAAAAACAACGATAGAGAGACGAATGGAAAATAATTATGAAAAAAAAAAAAAATGACGAGAAATAAACAAAGAGACAAAAATGGAAGAAAAATAAAAAAAGAAGTCGGATAAAAATTTCATTCAAAAATATCGAGGCGGTAACGTTGAGAGTCGTGCTTATGTGTTTTTCGTGTGTAATTTAAAAAAATATATACATATACACATATATGCGACACGCGTCAGGCGCGCCAATTGGTGTGTGCATTTGAATGCGTGTTCTTTCTCTCTCTCTCTCT
>JARQSV010000254.1:457187-554040 GCA_030142285.1 Calameuta idolon | reverse complement strand
TCTCTCTCTCTCTCTCTCTCTCTTGTCAAAGTGCACGCTCGTCGGTCAGTACGGACGTTCGGATCGAGCAGCGGAGCAGCAGCACACAAATTCACGTGCCACGTGTCACCAATCAATCTACACAAGTGATCTCGTATCTCTAAAGGGAAAAAAGTCTGGCGGATGTCGCAATTCTTTTTCTTCCTCGTCCCGCGCAAAAAGGAAGATTCGCGAAATAAAAGCTGATTGTCCCCTAGACCCATAAGGACCAGTCGGAGAGGATCGGAAGGTTGTGAAAAATATAAAGCGAGATACTGGCGTGTCTGGTTTGGCAAATTAATAAACAAAACAACCAACAAACAAACAAAATAAAGCCGCAACAATCGACAAACATTCAACAAGTTAATCGACGGACATGAACGGATGCGAAGGTGACGTGATCGTACATGAAGTTGAAGGAGTAGATCCAAAAACAAAAATGGCCGATAGCCAAGTAGCGATTCGATTATCGCAAGATTTCCTACAACAAGAACCTTGAACAGTAGTACAAAAACCAAAAAAATACCAGCAAGAAAACTTATCCACGGATCACTCGTTAACGGTCCATTCGCGACACGATTATATTAAATATATATATATATATATTATATAAAAAAAAAGACAATTCACAAAAGACCCATTCATTGCCGCAAGCTCCGAACGGCTGTACTCGGCAAACGATAACGGCACCCCTTTCGCTTCGTCTTTACATGAAGTAGTCGCCACTACGGTTTAAGTATTGTAAGTTTTTAAAGTAACTAAATAGCAGCACAGCAATAGTCTTGTACTGACCTATAAACACTTGCGGACGGACGTATAATAATTCCACTTTTCCATCGATTCATAAATCTTATCCGTAATCCGCTCCAATACCTTTATATATATATTTTATATATATATACATATATAAAATCCCACGTCATTGCGTATTCTCCTCTCTCTCTCTCTCTCTCTCTCTCATCTTATACCTCTCATTCTCTCTCTCTCTCTCTCTCTCTCTCCCTTACGTTCACACCTTCTCCATTTTATATCTTTTACTCGCTTTTCCTCCGTCATAGATCCAGTAGTACTTGCACCGTCTAACGTCTCCTTATATCCATACAAAAATAGTAAACGCTTCTGTTTTTCTTTTTTCTATTTCCTTCCCCCCTCCTTCTTTCCTTTAAATAAAATTCCCCCTTTTGCATTTCCTCCAAGTCTATCGGTACCGCGTACAGGTCCGTGTCTAGTTGCGTCGTCTGGTCATTGTCCTTGAATGCACGTGCACGGTAACCGTCGCCCCCGTCTCCGTCCCTTCTGTGCGCGTCTTTTCACCGGGTGATGCCAATGACATTTGCTTCGCAAGTGCCTGTTTTATACAGCGTATTGCGGTGCGATATGAAACGTTCGTGCGCGTCATCGTTAATATTCGAGATAAAAGCAGCAAAGCCGGGATTGTTCTTGTTATCGACGCGACCAAAGAAAAAAAAAAAAAAACACGATCAACGCTAGTTCCCCGTCTGCCGTGCATTTTTATGGCACTTTCTTATCTCTCGTCTCTTTCACGACGTCGTCGACGGAGCCGCGACGGCCCCTCGATGACGCGTAACGACGCTCGATGACGTTTCCGCAGAAAATCTCGATTGTCCATAATTATTAACATTTACATGTATTTACTACGTGTCAACTCGTACATATAGTGTGTGCGCGTGTGTTTCTCGAGCAGTGTATAGCGTGTGCGACCACGTTTTACATATATACATATATATGCAATGTCGACTACGCGTTTTCGCGAAAACATATGAAAAGTTTACTAGTAACAAACGAAGTAGGAAGCAGCGAAGAAATGAAAAAAAAAAAGAAAAATAAATAAAATGACATTATGGCTCACGAATCGAACGAATTCAATCTCTCTCACTCTCTCTCTCTCTCTCCCTCTCTCTTTCTCTCTCTCCTCCCAAATAATCGGCAAGTACATCCATGAGTAGTTGCTGTCGCCGCGAGCAATGTCTATTTACAAGATTAACAACAGAGAAAGAGACGTAGATACAGAGACACGGATGAGAGAGAAAAGACAAAAAAAGAATCATTATAGACAATATATACATATATATATATACGACGTGGTACAAATCGCGTCCATCGTACAGTATCGATGCTCGGCATATATATATATATATATAAATACATATATATAGGTATATTATAATAATTATCATAGTAGTGATTATAGTGCATTACAATTATCGATGTAACGCGAGTAAAAATTGAATTGAGCAATTTGAGCTGCTTCAGCTCCCCCGTTCGGTTTGTTGCGTGTCAGTGTTTCTTTTTTCCTTTTACGTATGTATATGCGTGCGTATCGTGCGTGCGTCGTTGCACTATGCGTAAGTGACAGAGTGCGTAGTGTCATTGGGGTACCCATCAGGCATTTTGCGACGCAAATGACGCGAGTCGCCGTGCCCGTGTACCTTGTGTCAAATAGTATATATATATATACATATACATATACAGGTATATGAGCAAATAGTGGAGGGACTCAGTTCTGAGTTTTATCGTCGACCTGGCTCACTCGTCGTCCCATTCGAGAGAGTCTGCGCATGCGCGCGCGCGCCCTCGTGTCACGTTAATAAAATAGTTGAGAGCGTCGCGCGAGAACACGGCAATTTTAGGGAGGAAGAAAACAAAAAATGCATCCACGTTCAAAAAATCGTTCGTGGGACGTTAAGTGTAAAAAAAAATGTAAAAAAAGGGGGGGAGGGGAAGGGAGGACTTTAATATTAAAAAATAAATAACGAACGAGGTTCTTTTGGTCTTTTGGCAAGAGAAGGCGGCAAGAACGAGCAGGACGTTGATGGGGATGACGAACATTGAGGATGCTTAAGATTTTATGGGAAAAAATTGAAATTCATAAATTATTACGCCTGTATATATATATAGGCAATAGTGTATATACATGGAAACGGAGTTCCCGTTGATTGTCCTGTAGGCCATTTTGTCATAGACGATCTATGAGACTCCTGAATGGGAGGACGAAAGATGAGCCTCGGCCGTTTACTGGTTTTTTCAGTCCAGTATCACAAAGGGTATTGGAAAAAAAAATAAAATAAAAAAAAACCAGGAATTCAATTGGCGATTATGCGACGAAAATCACAGTAAATGGACAGTAACGAATTAACAGCCTTTTCTCGTATTCCTTAGGCACCCTTCGCTTACGAGCTAATGTCAAATAAATATAAATAAAGTGCAATGACAAAAGCGCTAACTAAGAGAGAATTAAAATCTTGACAATTAAAGGTATGGCAGTATAACCACAATAAAAAAATATATAAGTGTATATACCCTATATATATATAGATATATGCGTACGGGCGTGCCTATCTCTTTCTCTCTCCCTCTCTCTCTCTTTCACTTTCTCTTTCCTCTCTCCTTCTGCACGCAGAAATCGTACGTATATATATATTATATATGTTTTTTTTTTTCGTTTTGCAACCTTGTGAGTATTAGCGAAGCATATACATAGTGTATGGCGGGAGTGGCAACTAAGTATCATTTAATAATTATCATCGTAATTGTTCCTTAAATGCTAACCTAACGGAGCAGTGTGGATTGATAACAAAAAAAGAAAAAAACATGGATAATGAGATGCATTATCGAAATCGTTTCGTGTTTTTTTTTTTTTTTTTCATTTTCACACAACTTGCCACGAAGAGAAGAACGACTTGTGTGTTATTCATTGACGAACCCGTTCCCGTACAATTATGTATATGAGCTCGTCAGTCATTTGTATCATCTTCTTGCATTACGCAATTAACTGGGAGATTTTCGACGTGTACGAACTTCGAGAGCTGGGTCCGAGGCGTGTGCCCGAGATTTAAAAAAACTGTCGGGAATACAAAAAAAACGAGCACGAAACCATTATTTTTCGAGGTCCAGACTGAGGGATACTCTTGATTGTGGTGGGTGGGAGGGAGATGGGGGGTTGGGGGGGGGGGGGTGTCGTGACAATGATAAGTAATTACAAATAGTAAACGACAGGTATGCCCATAATGGGTATAGTATGCTATAATGATAGTTGAAATCGTAATCGCGTGGAACTCTTTTGTATGTAAGCCTTCAGGAATCATTCGCAACATGGCGTATTCGTAGATTGTTATTATTATTGTTATTATTGCTCGTAACACGTGTCAAACGCGATGTAGAAACGCGCGCCATGTTTTATTCGTAAAGTGGAGAACAGAAGGGAAAAAAGGAAAAAAAATTAAAAGAAAAAAAAAATTGGAAATGATGTTAATAATGGGAATGAGATATATATATATATATATGCACATTAAATCTAAAAACCCTTGTTAATTAGAGTTGTAAATTCGATGCATTATATTGAATCTCAAAGGAAACGTGTTCTAACTTTATTTATCATTGACATTGTCACTCGACTGTTGACTATTCCAGAGGCTGATGTCACTGGGGCAACACTGTTACGCGTACGAGATATAGGATGAACACTTCGAACGGAATCGTTAGAGGGGGGAAAAAAAAAAATTATTTATCGAACGATGATAACTGATCGGAATTTCATACAGTGTGATTAATGGATTGGAAATTGAAATGCAGCACTGAAAGCCAATTGAACGAAGCACGAGGTCTAATGCGACTGTACGAATCATCGAATGCGGGCTAATTGTGAATTTTGTTTACGATAAATTTGATCGTTAAGGGAAAGAATATATTTTTCGTGAAAGGAATCATCACAATCCTGGTTCATGAAGCGATCATTGCTTATGCAGATTCTGGCTGAATTTTCGATTCTAACTGTATAGATCAAAAGTGTACTCTTAGGGATTCATGGCATTGTCGCCCATTGTTAAGCCAGATATCATTGAACGCGCCTACCGATTATTTACATATAGGTCCAGGATTATGCTAAGTGACTACTACAGGGAGTCGTTAAAGAACCTGCTGATACTTACGTTCTCGCCACCGCCGAAACCACCCAGATTATAATCACCCATGCCGCTGCCACTGTCTTCCCGTGGAGTACCGGGACCACCGTTAGCCGGACTGTTTTTCATCCCATCTAAACCGTCACCATTTAGTACCTGGCCCATTGTATTAGGGCCCATCGGACCCATGGGACCACCTTCCGGTCCACCGCCCATTGGAAAATCCTAAAATAATTGTAGAAATTATTAAGAATTTCATTGCGCTTACTGAGCTTCAAGATTTTGGAGCTTCTAATTTGGATTTCTGTGAGGACTTTTTTTTTGGTTTATCCATAATATTCGAGTGCTTACTCCAGGCATGTTTCCTCCAGGAACTGGCTTCATCATAGTGTACATATTTTCGCCGCCGCTGTTACTGCTATCCTGTGGACTGGGCATGATCGGTGTACCTGGTCCGGGTGGACCAGTGGAACCTGGTGGTCCACCGTAATTGCCTGGTGACGACGATGAATAGTTCATAGGCTGTAGGGCAATGTCAAATTGAAAACAATTACTATATAAGTACGAAGTTCGAGAATATTTGTTTCTTTATACTGTTGCAACGTACCGTCGATGTGTTTGGTTGCCACTGTGGTCTTCCAGGTCCTGCCATGCTCATAGGTGGCATACCGGGTCCACCTGGACCACCGGGACCTAAACTACTATTCGGAGGTGGTCCTCTCATCCCTGGTGCATAATTTCCTGGACCCATTGGACCCATTCCAGGCCCTCGTGGTGGATTCATACGTGGATTCATTGGATTCATTCCTGGTGGACCTAGGAGAAAATAATTTAATAATTTTCATAGACCTGGACGCCAAGCTACACTTCTATTACTAATATAGGTTAATGCTAAATCGCTAATCGCTAATACGCTGATTGCGAGCGAAGAGCTACTTCAATCCACACAAACAATAATTGGCTCCATATATATATAATTGAATTGGCTTTTATTCTAAGAGTACTTTAATGACCCTAGGTAGCATTCACGTAGATTCTTATCACTCTTTGCCAGAAATCAGCAACAAAGTAAAGCGAATAATGGGGTGACATGCTAATGTAGCAAAAGTATTCACACAGATTGACACAGTAGAAGGCTCATGCTCAAGACAGAAACAAAACTGCAAGGATTACCGGTAAACCCTCTATCGTTGTACACGCAGAAATCAATTTTTCACATTATATTACATATACATTGGTGCTCTAATTAGATAGTAAAACGTAATAACGTAAATTAACATAGTTTCTGCCTTATTTTGTGCCTTTTACATTAGCGCTGCTATATCAGAGAAGCATGTCGGATTAATTTACAACAGCTGGTTTAATTTACACACAAGGTAGGATTAATTTTTTTTTTTTTCGTGTACGGTTGAAGTGACTTGGAATTATCATCATCAGATCATCGAATTTTCTCACTCGAGTGTAACGTCAGGTATAAGATAATAAAAAAGTTTGTTTAGTTTATCGATTGTGACCCCTCTTGCGAGTCTCTGAATAGTGAAATGAGTCTTTCACGGTTTTACGTAACATTTGTAAAAGAACGTAATATGACATAAAACAATAAATAAAATCACAATTTGGCTTTTGCTAAAATAGTCATTGTGATTCTTCATGCTAGATGCAAGAATTTCTGGAGGAGGAAACGTTTGCGGTAAAACAAAGCTAGTGCGATTGTCTGTGAAGGAGAAACAAAAATTAGAATGGAAGGTATTAAAAAAAAAGACGTAAGGCTTGACTAAGTCATGTGAGTATGATTCGGTTGCTGGGTTGCTTCCTACCTTGCCACCCTACAAACTCTCCAGCTTCGCCTGAGGAACACAAGAGCACACATTAGTACGCCAGGTAGGTAAGGTCAGGTTGATGGTGGTAAGACTAGTTATTTCGCAGTGGTATAGTGGAATCTTTTTCCTTCCCTCTCTCTTTATCTGGATGCTTTTGTAATGCTAACTCCGCAACCATGAAGTGATGAGTATATCATGCGCAAGCCCTTTGCATGATTTCTGACCTTTTGTGAACTTGTGAACACTTCAATTACATTACAAAACTACATAGTGATACCGTGGGATGGGTGGCAGGTGTTAACTTTATGAATATTGTGGGATGTAGCCAGATTGCAATATATTTTGAGTACTCCCATTGATCAAGACAGTATTCTTGTTGCTAATACAAATTTTTTTAATATGTGTTAAAGAAAATTTAAGTAGTATGACATTACTTGAATCTGCCTCGATGGGTCTGATCTATGACAATACCTCATTTATTGGACCATGAATATCTCTTATCCGTACACATTCGACACATGAACTATACCACTGCTTGTAACTAGACAGTTCAAAAACCAATCCACTCCACATCACAGCAATCCAATCCAATTTAAAAGTTACTTCTTTGTTTATTGCTGTGTGGTTTTTGATACGCATGCTTATAATGCCATTCTCCTCTCGCAACGCTCATCAATGCCAAAAAAAAGTAGAAAAAACTTCTATCACCATCAGGAACACTCACCTTGTCTGGTGGGGTCCATGCTGTTTGGCATCATCGGTTGCCCTGGTGGCTGAGGAACCAAGAAAAATGATAAAATTAAATTCAATTCTCAAGCTTTCAGTTGCATACTTTAATTTTGACTGATTTTTAATATTATCAGAGTGTCAAACACATCGATGCACTTACTCCATTGAAATCATTTCCCATTTGTGGCATGCGTACTCCAGGTCGTGGTCCAGCAGGATACCTTGGTCCCATAAACTGCAACAAATGCCAGTTTGGTTAGACAAAAACTTTCATAGCAAGATGAAATATGAATATTTTTACTTTTTGCTTTCTCTCTCTCCAGTTACCAAAGATTTGACAGCAGTCTAATTAGTATAAGCTACAGAGTTAAACACATAGCTACCAGAGGACAAGCATAGTAAGCACTTGATAAAACATTATAGGCCATATAATATATGAGCTTCGCTAAAGATGTTTTTCAAGGTATTATTATTGTTCGGTGTAATACAACACCTGTCAATTGCATATGTAAAGTACATGCAAACTGTACTTAGGTTATTACATAAAAAAAATAGTGGATTTTGAAATAACTATAAATATCTATTGCATGTTACAGGATGCAACAAATACGTGATATTAATTAATGAGTAATGCACATAGAAGTAATGTTGCGAGCAATGCATGTAAAAGAAAAATATAACCTTACCTTTTTACTACGTGGAATCAATGCCATATAACAAACTTAAAATTAGTGTTACATCACAAACTCCCATAGAATCATTATACATTGTTTCTCATCCTCTTCACCCATTTGTATCTCCTGAATCATACAGACATATCATTCTAAACTTACCTCAACGAATTGATGCTGTAGTCGCCAAAAATTGTAAAAAAGTCGATTCGTGCCATCATCGCATATAAACTAACAAGACTTCCAAAAATGAGAATTAAATAATGTGCGATAAATCAGCACAGTTTAAAAAAAAAAGACACGAATCGACTTCAGTATCAACAAATGACCATGTTAAACCGTGAAATCGATTTCACAAGGGATCATATTCAAAGTAAAAAAAAAAAAGAAAGAAAAAGAAAAAACGCAGTCACGAAGATTCACAGCCAAAATGAAAACCCAACATTAGGACGAATAGTTTTTCGCCTACTTAGACCCAAAAAAGGAATCACGACAACCCGACCGTTAAACATACAAGACAATAGAGTGCAATTATTATGATTAATTGAAAACAGGAAGTGAAGCAAGAGAACAATAAAGACAGAATATTCCAGTGTATGATGATGCGGCGTGTCATGATAGCGGAACAAGTGATTTTCCATGAGTGAGAGAGTGTATGTGTCGAATGACGCTTACCTGGGTGGACATCATCTGCGAGTGTGGGGGCGGGGGTGGCTGGGGGTGCTGGGGGGATGGCTGTGATGAGGGGTGTGTGGGCGGAGATGGTCGCATTGTCGAGTTGTTCTGCAACAAGCAATGCAAACGACAGACATGTAGCAACACTGCGATCCAGGCAACAGCTAGACTAGAAGGCTCAGGGTGGCTGCATTAGGATCTCAAGATCCGTATAGGTTATACAGTGGCGGTATACAAAATTATTTGTCTTCTTCGTTAAATTATCCATTGCACAGAAGAATCCAGACGTCATCCGTAATTATCATCATTGCATTAAATGCCATTTTTTTTTAACTGTAACATTTTTTTTTATATCTACAACCACTGTATGACATTTTGGGAATGATCGCAAGATCCACCATCGACTAGTGAATTCTTGATGGTCAGGAAGGTACATATGAGAGACGCCACATTGTATGTACAGTTTGTACATATATGTGTATACATATATATATAACAGTAATGTATAATCATGAAAATAATAATGGTATGCGATCATTCTTATCTCGCATGGGCACCTTACTCTAGCGTTATGCCACGTAACATAGAGAACTGAGCAAGCAACATACGCACGATCAAATTTCTCTTGTATGATAGTATCTTTTTTGCTTTTCAATTATTTACGACGCAACGATCGATCGCTACTAAAGAAATAGTCTGTACGTTAACAAATACTTTTTTTTTTAAATGTATGCAAAATTACTGATATTAGAAAAACATCAAAAACTGCTTATATAAAAGTTTGCGACATAAGTGCACAAACATTTGAAACTTATGGCGGATCTTTATTTTTCTTAATGAAATTTAGAAACGTATTGAGCTTTTCTTCAAATTTTAAATTCAAGGAGAATCTCATCGTTAGATCCTTGTTGGTGACTATTCTATGGTCTTTAAGGACTATCGCTAATCTAGTACATCCAGATAATTCTTCTTTGGTTGTTAATTCTATGACTTTCTTGGCGTAGCAAGGAAATAAAACAGTAAAAGTGATACATGAACGCACATATAAGAGTTAAATACATAGCAGAGTAAAATTAAGTACATAAATACAATAGTAGACAAGCATTGGAGTAGTTTTATGATATTTCTCATATAAAACGTTAGCCTGTTTTTGAGAGACGTTCTTTTACGGTGTGAATTTACACGAATGACAATGGAATACCAAAGTTTGCCGATTGAACATTAAATAAGAAATTTTGTTCAATGAGAAATATATTGATCATTGTGTAATGTTGCTTATGAGAACCAACTTTTTTTTTCTTCCCACAATTTTACGTCATTTTCTCTCTTTACCCAGAGGTTTCTTTCACAGTTAATTCTCCTTCTTCGACGTGGTATATAACATGGTATCTCCTACCTTTTTCTGGAATACTGTTACAGTTACTGTTAGGATTTACCGTTATAATTTTATACTTTATTGCTATATTGGGTATATATAATAAAGCAGGCGGCTAATTTTCAATGAAACAATATAAACGCACAACTGAGTTTCTATCACGATAAGTTATATACAAACGGTGAAAAATTGCCACCGCAAAAGAAAGGGAATGCAGATTTAATATTTGACAGAGTAGATAGGAAATATTGTATACTAAAACCAAGTAACCTGATGATTTTATCACCAGTCCGTTATTATAATTACACTAGACACTGGCTGATCATCGAATTGAAATTACCTTCTATTAATATTGTACACAGTATTATTTTCACTTCGACATCTTCTGCATAATTTTGTAAATATTTAATTAAAACATTTGGATGCTTGTTATAAAAAAAAAAAAAGCTGTTACTCTCAATTTCGATAATCCTGTGCAATCCTTCATAGAAAAATACGCCGCGCGCTCGTCATTAAATTATTTGACACCCCATAGAATGTATGTTATATTAACACCGTGCAGAGTGACTATAATTATGAAAATGGATGACCATGCACCCTTAGGACGAAATGTGCATACATTTAATTATATGAACGTAATATCGTAAAATTCAATGAATCCCATGACGGACAGAAACACAGGTTTAAATAACAGGAATAAGAAAAAGAACAAGAAGAGTGCATCGATATAAATTGATCGTTGGATATAAATTATCTAATAAAATTTTTCCATCGATCCTTCACCCGATTCGTTTACAATGATCAAACGAAAATCGAGAGGCGTATCATCGACGTAAACGTAAAGGACGTGGACGAGGAGTAAGAAAGTGTCAATTATGTGAAAAGAAAGAAAAAAAAAAAACTTACTGGAAAGAATCCAGGAGGCATCGGACCGCCAGGCATGCCATCGTTTGGCGGCATCTGCCCAAGTGGAGATGGGGCCGGTCCGGCATTCTGCAATCATCTCTCAATTACATAACAGCTATTGGAAAAAAAATGTCAAACTACCGGCGCAGCTCCGTTTTGCAAATACTCGACTGTATTGTAACAGGCATTATGGGACAGGTGAAAGTTCACTCGCCATTTTTTTTTTTAATCTAAGGGTCAAATATCAGCTAAGAAAATAGCTTTTTGTTAACTAGATTAGCTCGTATGTACGAATGATATCAACGGCGATTAGATGATGATGATAATAATTGGTACGTAATGATGTTATATTATATGGCCCGCAGGAGCATATCAGTGGTATTAGTACCGGCAGAAAAAACCTCCAGAAATTTAACGAATTATCATTGCGAGTAGTTTAGGGCAGCCCCGGGTTACTAGCGAAACGTAAATTGTTAACGCGTCTATATGTTTACTTACGTGAGCAATCCCGTTCACTCCATAACCGCTATTTACGAATCCCTGGAATTATTAGATACATCATTAGAGAACAGTATCATTTGAATGAGTTATCTTATGCTGTCTTCAATTGTCTGTCTCTGTAATACTCACATAATCATGGAAAGCTTTGGCCTCACTGCTGTGTTCGCATGTGTCGCGACGTTCTGGTGCCGCGCAATAGAGATCCCAGAATACACTGAAACAGCACAAGGTTTCATGTGATTTTTCTTACAAGACGGAAACTCGTCAGACTAGAACATTATGAATTCCAGTATTGAACTCACCACCACCATGAATGTAAAAATCCAGGTGGCTCCCCTAGCGTTATGTTCTTTTCCCATCGGATCTGTAAAAGAAGAGAGAAGTTACGATTAAGCGCGACTGTAAAATGTATACATTATTTTCACGTGAGCCGTGAACTGTGAAAAGCATCGATTTTGTGTAAAAAGGCAAAAACACATTTTGCCACCATACCTCGGACAGAAATGTTTGCGCAGCTTTTTGTGCGCCTACGTGAAGCAGATATTCATATACATATAGTGCCAACCTGAAACAAAAAATATAATAGATATATAATACGATAATAATCAATAAGTATGGTTTAATTAATGTTAATGCCATATATGAATATATAAAAAATTAAAAGCACACTGCGTATTGCGAATATATTATTTTTAATTATCTCACTGAGCGGTTCACTTGCTTTTAGACAGATGGCAAAATTCTTATGAGATACAGTATTCGCATAACTGTTATAACTTTCGCGAAAGTCTAGATTTTTATGCTCCTAATTTTTATGGATTGGGATAGGGCTTCGAACGAACAGCAAGGAAGACGTGATGTCGCTGTAGGACGATAGTATCCGATATCCTGAGTCTAAACAGCGCTACTGCTTAATATAATTCATAGAGTATATACAGATGGTATCAAACAATAAAATAATGGCGTTTGACAAGAGAATTAAATTAGTAAATAAATTTCGTTTTAGTAAGTCAGAAAAATCACCGTGAAAATTTCCACGAGCAACAGTGACTGAATGATTAATAACTGTGGCGTGGCAGACACTTAGTTCAGGTAAAACAAAATGAAATTTTAATTTCCTCTAATTCAATTAAGTCTGGATAAAACAACGCAGACAAAGGACGGAAATGTATCTCGGCCATAGAACGGTATTATCGCGTCACCTCAATATTCTTACCAAGCAGTACATTTACCTCTGTCAATCATATATCTGAATGAATAATATATACATGTTTATACACAGTAGTATATAAGGGAAAAAATTAATATAACTAATACATACTTTTCTCTTGCTTGAGCATCTGAGGGTACAGTAGACCCCTTACCCTTGGCGTACATCACAGCGGCTTGTCAATCTATCCACTGTAAACACAAAAGTCGGTCTCGTGGCAATGGTGATAGTACACCTGGTTACGAGGACAGTGAGAAGCAAGAGGGGCAGACGTGAAGGAGAAAGCGGATAGGGAGAAAAGGAAGGGAGGAAAAAAGAAGGAAGAACTCGAAGGACGCCTCCTGGCGTTCTGCTAAACCGTCGAAAATTCAGACAACACGTACTCCAATGTATGACTATGAATTCGAGCTCGAAATATGAAGTTGTCCTCGCGTCTAAAACACTTTTGGTATATTACACCTTTGCGAGTGAATGTCAAAACGCGCTCAAAACTTCAGTCTAGAGCAACGCCGCTCCTCGTGTCTCCGATTGCGGGCTTCCGTCCGCAGGGCAAACGTGCGACCTCATCGCTCTCGACGGCTGCGCGACGACGATGATTTCGTAGACTTCACTGATACCAATTTAACCACCTTTCTCTCCACTTTTCCTTGCCTCTCTACTGTCTTGCAGTCTTATTACAGGCAGAACTCCGTTCTTGAAGTATTCACTAATCCTTAGTCTATTCAAGATACGCGTCTCTCTTTCTGCCTCTCTCTCTCTCCCACTCTCTTTCTCTTTCTCTCTCTAAAAACCACGATGGCAAAGTTATATACTAGTCTTCAGAAAATACCTAGCGTCACTGTACATATATATATATTCACACCGCACTGTAGCGTCGCACTTCACAGTATCTTATAGCATCGTACCATAAGCACTGCTTCTGCCTTTAGTTTATATTCTCTGTTTGACTGACTTCAGTCCTCCATACGTCGTTCCTTCTTGTTGCCGTCGTTATACCGCGTCGTTCTATCGTCCTGTCGTATCTGTTTTCACAGGGTCGCACTCACACGCACGGGATCCGTATGACGCGCATCACACCGGTTTAATGTATTGGAGGTGGAGTAGCTCGGGCACATACAACAAACGACGCCTGCGTCTCTCTCTCTTCACTATTCACGTAGCCACGACGTCGTTCCGGGGCGGTGCATGCTCTTGCACGCGCCGTTCAACGCCGTTCGGATATACAGAGACAGTCACGTAGTGATACAGGTAGAGAAACTTTCATGGATATTGGCGATGCGCGCGCAACTTTTATTCTTCAGGACAGACACGTATCTACACGGCAATGTGCCCTGTAACAACTTTTATTTATTCTTTCGTATTGTTACGGTGGACGATCCGAAAGTTTTCTTCGAGGGCATTTTCTAGAATATTCTTGGGAGTTTTTAAGAATTCTTATAATTATACCAAGTTTGTTAACTTTGTTTTTTATACGTATTACTTTGTCAGACTTGATTGAGTGTTTGAACAGCTTGACCTCGGTCTTGTGCCGATCAATTTTTGCTGATATGGGTATTCTTTGAGGACTTTACGTGGAGCACGGTTGCTCGTATTATAGATTACGAATGAATTATTTATTTATATTTGTTTTACGCTAATTGCGTTTTAATGTATCACAAGGGAAACTGGTTGTCGTTTTAGTATTAAATTGGCTGTATTCGTTACAAAAGGTTAAAGCCAATCTTACACGCTAGAAAGTAAGGAAGGAATACTTTAGTATGTCTACGTTCCTGATGGTAATATGCACGCGATTGGCCAGTTGGTTTAACGCACACACTAAAGAATTCCCATTTGCGCACACGAGCTCAAGAGGAATTGGTATGCGTAACTGGGGTGGGGATTCGATTATAGCCGAGTACGTCCGGACATAACCGAAGCGAAGCAGTCAGGAATTGACGAGGCGCTGAGCGTCCGGGAAAGGGAGACATTGGGCTCTTCTCTCCGGTGCACAGCTTCCCCATTTTCAATTTTATTTTTACATCGACGTATCGTGGTGCGCGAACAAAGACTTCCTTCCGCGCATTGGAGACGCCATTCATTCATAACGAATTTTTAAGACGATTTCTATAAGACTCAGCGTCATTAAATAGGAAACTTTTGTTGATTAAGAAGTAACAATTCAAATATGGATGAATTCTAGTGGTAATAATAAATTTTCAGAAAATTATATATTCTTTCTTTATATAGGGGGGTTGTCTAACGATATGGACGGTCCTGGTACCGTTACGTGGGAAGAATTCGTCAAGGATGCCGAAGACTTGGTTCGTAGATCCAATGAAATTTCAGATAATTGGGAATTTCAGGGAGACAAGGTAACTTTATTATGATTATTTATACATATTTAGGTGTGCCGGATACTTGTTTGTTTCTGCTATATGCACTGATGGGTGAATTTCTTCGCACGTGACTCAGATCGTCTTTTCACTGTATAACTTGCAGTATGAGTCTGATCTAGATTCTTTAGTGATATCGAAATTCTCAAATGCGATGTTATCGCTTAAATAGAGTCTCATCGACAAATAATTATCAGTATTTTAATTCAACATTAATTTTAAGGCTGCTTGTATTTTTATCATTATTATGAATCTTTGCTTCTATAAGGCAGAACCTGGACAGGCTTATCTGGTTCGTCGTGCGAAACTCTTCATTCCTCAAGGTCATCCTTTAAGAGATGACGACGAGACTACGGAAAATGACAAAAGGCATGAACTCTTGACAAGTCTTCGTGAAGATCCTTTCGAAGCTCCCAGCGAAACGGAGAGTCCTTTGATTATGGAGCATCATATTCTATGGTCCATAAGTTACAGCGTCCCGGTGCTCTTCTTCAACGCCTGGAAATCTGGCAAGTAAACATCCCGGGAAGATCTATATAAAAACTCACCTTTGGATAGCATGAAGAGGGGAAGAAAATAAAATACTAGTAAAGCATAATAAACCGACAGCAGCGCTGCGGCGGTCCGAAGAACCATAGATTCATACTGCATATCGATTCTGCAAAAAAATATAATTTATCTACCGAGCAATCAATTTACACCAGCGTTTTTCCAAAATGAACCAAATATTCGATCAATCAGTTCTCTCACAAATCATTTAGTTAATTCCTATATACCTATAATGTATGTTTCATAGCCACACTATATTACTTGTTAACCGACGATTTTCACGTAAAAAATATTCCCTGCCGGGATTCTACGATCGAAACTTCGATAAATCAAATGGATTTTTGTAGGAGAGGAAAGGAATCAAATAAGACGAGCGATAAACTAGATCATTCGCGTTCAGATTATACCCAGAATTAGTGACTTGATCGCCACTAGACATTAATCTGTACGAGTGGCAAGATCTCCTGTCGTTATAATATGAACTGTTCGTACGATTGTGGACGGCCTTAAACTGGGCTAAGAGGATGTTAACGTAGAACTTAACGTATAAGGGTTGAAGAGAGAAAGAAAGAAAATGGGTGAGCAGGAGACTGTGGGATGAGGGAGTGTACGACAGACAATAGGAATAATGTAGGAATTAGAACGTAATGATTCTCTGGCGTATAGAGTTCTATTTGGTTAGTTTTTGAATCAATTTTGTTGATCATCGGATAGATTTTTCTTGTCATTGAAAATTGATTTTTTTAGGATATTTGAACGACTCAATAGTTTAGTCCATTAACGGCAACATGTGCAAGAGTTGTTAATGGTGATTATTGGATACCAGAAATTTGATACTTGTGAAATTATAAATGGTATTCAATCGTTTTATAGATTTTCCTGGAATCAATCCGATCACCGTGGAAATGGCCAGGAAACTCGTGTCTCAAGAAGAGTTGAATTACTCGGAATTATCTCAAGCAATACATCCCATTCTTGGTACGCCGTTTTTACAGTTACATCCTTGCATGACACGAGAATTGCTTCAAAATACGGCAAAGAGGTAAATATAATTATACATTTTTCGAATGCTGGTAGAATATTTTGCCGTGACACGTTCTTTTCTCTCTCCAATGATCTTTTAGCAAAAATAAATTAGTCAGTTGGTTAAGCTTCGTGGGACCCGCTGCTCTAAATTTACATTTATCTCTGGAATACTATGAGTTAACCTTTATTGAGGACAGAAAAATGGCGGACGTCATTTATAAATCTGACGAAGACCATACTGAGAATCTTGACACACCGATTTCCAACACGTCTGAGAAATGTCAATAAAACTACAGCAAATAGCTAGATACTTTATGCAGATGTAATTTAACATGTTATCTGTACGTCTGTGTACTAGTCATATACTTATCATGCATGTACATTTATATGAATGTCTCTAATATGCATACGTAAGCAAACAGTGTCATTTTGTAATAAATTCTACACAGTACAAATAAATGTGAAAAAATGTTGTAATACTCTTCGAAAAATTGTAAGTATTAACGCAATCTTACATCGTGTCATCCAAAATCATCAGTCCTTGTGTTTGATCTGAAACGTTAAAAAAATACGATCAACGGTTGCTGATTTGATCGATTTCGAAATTCGTGAATTCCCGCGATTAGCAGGTTATAATTGTAAAATGAGTCAATTGTGAGACATTATAGATTAAACAATCTAATTTTTCTAATTTTCTAGTAACAGCTTTTTAAACGCAATAAATATCATGTTTCTAAATCCAGTTCATGCTTTAATATATTTTTTCGAAACCAGCTACGAGAAGCTCGATGGATGTAAAGTTAGCCGAGTAGTCAAGATGATCCCTAGGGTCGCCGGTTGCCATGGATACGCAGCTATCTTCTTTTACTACAAATTTCGTAATTTGATTCACTCTTTCGAGGGTCTTCTGGTTCTATGTATCACGCAGACTGATTTCATATTTCATTGAAAACCATCGATCAAGTCACATAAGTAATACTAATCGAATAATAAAATCAGTACAATGCTGAACACGACCTTTCACATCATCATTGGGTTCAGTAATTCTGTGTACTTTTATACTTTTTTATTTTCAAGCAAAATAACGTGGCACGTTCTCATAAATATGTGACAAATCGACCGGCCTTAATTATATATATTTTTACTTCAGTGCAAATGGCTACCCGTCCATTTTATCAACGATTGCGTGCAGCAATGACTGCATTAGTGAATCAAACCATTTTATTTTCTTTTTTTCAACAGACTTTTCATGAAATTTTTATCTCAATTCCCAGCCGTCGATGTATCAATCGTTTTAACAGAAAATAAAGTTAATAATCTTCGAGTCCATATATTACGTGCAATACGCAACAGAGATATGATAACCTGATAACGTTGGAACAATACGATCTTTGTGGCATTTAAAATTATATAAACAGCAACTGATAAAAAAGAGTTTTCTTACTATAAACACTATCAAAAGATAGAGAATCTTCCGTGAAATATTAAGTAAAGAAATTCTAAATTATAACCTTCCATCGATCTCGGTCTTAGTACCAACCAGTAATGTGATTGTTTTTGTAAAGCAATAATTTAACAATGGAATAGTAAAAGAATTTATATTTGTTTTATAAAATTTTACCTTAATAATATATGTATATGTATTCCAAAATCGATTACTGCAAGCATCAGCCTCGTTCCAATTGGTTCGATTCCGTTTGTTCTTCACTTTAAAATTGTCCAATACAACGATAGTACACAGGTTATGTCGCTTGAAATAGGAATGAACGAAATGGACCAGGCCAGTCCAACTCCATTTCGAACTCTGTATCCGAGCACATAGCATAACTGAAAGCATAGCATACTACAGTATGCTGGCTGCGCTTTGGCCTGTGCTTAGGAGACGGGCATGACGCGACTCCTGGGTCTGTCGTTCCGCGATGATCTCGTGCCACAAGTGTTCGTGGCGTTGTCGCGCGAGGATCTTCCGGATTTCAAAGTAGAGACAATTTATGAGAAACGAATTTATGATCGCCTCGAGTCTCTTATTCGAATAATTCATCAGTTTTGTTTCTGGGTGGAAGCACAAGGAACAACGGCCTAAACAGTTTGAATATATTTTTGAATTCATCAATTACAGGTGGTTTAATTTGACATGTACATAAATTATTGAAGAATTCGGGAATCTTCGAAGATTGCGAAACCCGGTAGGTTCCTTGATGGTGTGAAATCATTATGAAAAATTCATTTTTATTATGTGACTTACTACGAGCATTGTAGTACTTTATTTTGATGTTTATCGGGCGCTTTGACTTTATTCTGTAAGATGGGATTGCTCAAATATTTCTTTGATTGTGTGGTGAATTTTATGTGGTTTTCAAGTGTCTGATCTCGATGAAAATATTGCCTGTGAGATGCAAATAAGAATATCGTATGATTTAGTGATGTGTGAATATTATCAGAGGACCTAAGAAGTGCAATTGCAATGTCAAGTGCGATAAATATTATGGATGAAATTTAAAGGCGTCAGTGTGACGATTTATATTCGATTATTTATGACATCATGTTGTCTTTTCTAATGCATTCGTTATGTTACATTGAATTTCATCGGGATAAATAATTTCGAATGGATTTTAAAGTAAAATTTTGTTATCGTCTGTTAAACTCTGTCACAGAAATTTCTTATTTACCGGCAGTCACCGTTATAGAGGAAAGCTCGTTTAAGCTTACAAATAGGGCGGTGAATGTCGTAATTGCCATGTTAACGATACCTACTATAATACGACAGGATAATCACGGTATATTCTTTAATAGAGATTAATTTTCGAAAGCGGAAGCCAATTGGCTTTTAAAATGAGTCCAACGATTTTCAAATATCGTATCACGTGGTTGGAATTAAATAAAGATACATATTTTTCAAATCATAATTATCGATGACAGACACCAAAATAGTCTAGTGACTCATTTTTTCAAAAAAAAAGTGAAAAAGTTTTGAAAATCTTTTTTTATCTACTATCACAGTTGGTTGACTCAAAAAAAGTACAGTTACCCGTTACAAGTAAATTACATTCTTATCACAAGATAACAAATAGACTCCCGATAAATAGACACATCAGCATCCAATTTAGTGGTTAAAATCTTAAAAAAAAAAAAACTTAAAAATATCTTCTCTTTCGACCAATCACCGAGAAGCTGTTACCTAATGAAACAATCCTGAGTTTCAGGTTCGGCACTGGGAGTTCAGGTTGTCCTTGAGGCAACTTTTCATTCCAAGAGAAAGCGGACACAGGAGTGGATGTAGAAGAAGAACAAGTTGAAGCCACTGAAAGAACGCAATAAGAGGGCCAATAAATTGTAATAAGCGTTAACAGAGTAGCTAAGAGAAAAAAAAAAGGAAAGAGGAAGCAGAGTATTCGCCATCAGCAGGGAAGCGATCCAGTTTCTCGGCGCAGTATCGTTATTAGTATCTATAGAGAATCCCGCATAAACAATAGCGGTTCTCGGTAGTAGGTGCATAGCGCGAGAATTTATTATTGGCCTGCACGGCAGGAAGGGATCGTAGGGGAGATCGCAGTATCGCTATACCTAATCGTACCACCCAAGGTGGCATAGATTGGAAGCCCCATCAACATACATCCTCTGTCAAGCCAGGAGTACAGAAGAGGAGCGTTTGCCGACTGCTGGCCCATTTTGTTGGGGCTGCTTTGCCATCATTCATCTGCATTAGGCGCGCCGCGCCGCACAGTTCTTCCGCTCTACCGGAAGTGTCCATGTGAACGACCATTGCTTGGTACTTGTGCAATAACATTAACCGGCAGCCACCAACCGAAATCGAAAATGGAAGTAGCATCTGAAATGTATGTATTTATCATATTCCATTAATCATTTTTATACATATTTCAATTAAATTCCTTTATCATTGATACTGTTACACGATTATTAATTAACGCTTTATCGTTGCCCAGTGTCATCGACAATAGCTTAAAGTTATGTTCAACTGTGCGCATGGAGCATACGTAAATTCTAAACGTGAATTGAATAATTGCATAATAATAGATTGATAAATGAAGCATCTTTAATTTGCATGTGTAATATTGAGAAAGAGACTCAGCCTCGTAGCAAGGTATAGTAGAAGGTAAACAATGGGGAAGAAGAATCAGCATGTCTGAATATTAATTAGATGATCTTCAAGTGGCAATGATGAATCTTTGTACTTTGTTCATGGACAAATGATTTTCTCTTGTCCTTATTGATGCAGTTGGCAATCCTTGTTGCTGTCATTAATTGATCGCTTATAAAATTGTGTCAAGGTATATAATGTCAGTTCCAAGAGTTAGGAGACTAAGTATTTTCTTAATTTCAATAAAAAATATTCTTTAAGGTACTGCCGAGTCTAATGGTAATGCATTATCAAACTGCACATGCATTTATCATAGTGGTAACTCATTGGCTGACATATGTCACTTCAAATAAGATCCATCCTTAGAGTTCCAATCGATTATTATCACAATGATAGAAAATGTAATGTTATATTTCCTGAAATTATTTCTTGTTACGGTAAAATCCAACCAATTGATTACCTATAGACTTTCTTGTGTCATCAATAATCAGGTTTATGATTGAATCTAAATATCATTCCGTCGCATTCACAGCATTGAAATTGTCGCAGCTGCAAAGTGCACCTGTCATCTCATTTGATTTCCATACTCTCGTACAAGAAGAAATCCGACATAGAGAAATAGTAATATATTTTGAATCAATTAATTTATCGATTCATCGATAGAATATTTTTATTTATTTTTTTATTTTATCTGATTTGATACGCTCGCTTGGAAACTATAGACAATTATTGTATCAGTCTTTCGAGTACGAGCTAGTAAAATTGAACACGATAGATCCAGTAGCTTGATGGTATAATTTACGGAAATGATAAGTCTCCTGAAAAACTCATTAGAACCAACACGGCACAAAAAAGATGAAATGCAATTCGATCCCCTAGTTTAACTTAAATATCATAAGGCAGGACTGTTTCAAGTCATTCGGCCGTTCAATTACTTGCAACGTCTCGAGTCATCGTTATCGTCAGCAAAACTGCATTCATACGATGCAAGTATCACGTACGTACAGCAAAAGTCGAAACATTGATACGAGCGTAAATTTTCCCATGTTGCTTATCGTCCACTATAAACAATAAAAAAATCTTCACTTAACGTTCTTTCCACCCATAAATCTATGTTTAATTCGCAAAGGTAATCCACTAGAAAATTCACTAAAGTACAGAAAAACAATGATTCTTCGATGAGTCCAAAAAGTATGAATATTTATAGACTCGAGTATGTATAACGACAAACAAGCATGACAAACACGTGTCCCACTATAAACCTTGCAATTTTTTATGGAAAGTCATTTCTAATGCCAAGTCCTTGGCTTTAAAATATACCGTTGTTAAAATTAACTATTGACGTAGATTAAAGGCACGAGCGAGGGAGAAAAATATTTACAGAAATTCAAAAAGAAAAATCCAAATTTTTATTTGGCCGGATCAACCGTACATTTTAAACAGGAAGTCTAGGATAATTTTACGTAAATTCATTAGCTGAGCAATTTCCGTTTCTCTAATTAACTCGTTACGCGGAGGCATGTCAGAAGCCATGGACACAAGTATCCATGGGATCCACGACTAAGGTCAGCCGCTTAATTCTCACACTGTCGTCTCATCTATTACGGCTGTTAAGCGATTACACCGAAGTCCAGTCTTTTTATTACTAGTATGCAGTAATATATATCTACACGTTTATATATAGCTATAGAAAACATGTGTCGCACAAGCGACGAAGCATACGGCTCCTACGGCTGTATAAAAGTTTATCTTTTATTTTTGGACGCTGACTAATTATCATTAACCGTGTTAATGACTCATTATGTTCTCTCGGCGCTTCGTTCGGTTACACGAAATTATTTTATATTTATTCTTTAAAACATATCTGCTGGCTTTTATCCAATGCAGCGGAGTAAAATAGAATTTTAATGTCCAGGAATCGTGCGCGCAAGATACGTTTGTTGTTTAACAAAAATATATTATTCACGCATTAAACAGCCCATGATCTCAGAATATTAGAAATATTGGATGTAGTAAACCATATACGTATATACATCCTATATCCGTAACCTTGGGCGGACTCTTGTTGGCTACTCAAGTTCTAATTATCAATAGTGATCACGTAACTAATCAGGTTTGATATTTACATACAACCATGGGAAGGCTATTTGGATCACGCAATACAAGTATCAATAAATCTAATGAGAATTTGAATCAGTATGATTTCATATCACAATTGATATTCTCACTCTTCTTCTAATCATCATAATGATTTTTTATTCTATTCCATTGTTTTCAAGTTTTGTATTACCAGCACTGACGTAGTATGTATAACAAGTATACAATATTGGTCCATAGGTGAGATTAAAATTTTTTAGATATAGCACAAACGTCCTATTTGTCTGCCATGCTGTGAGAGACAGCAGGTATTAAATTAATTAAATAATTAATTTACCTTAAGATTAGTCTAATTTCGAGAAGGTCGGATGAGCTTTAACGAGTCTCATGTTAACGTTATATGACATTTTGTATAATAATATTTGGCACGTGACAACGCGTTACAGTAAGCAGCGCGAACTACGATGAGGAACACGTGTTTTTATTTTTGAGTAATTCTATGGGATCTGCCACGTGCAGAAATAATTAATGCAGAATCCTTTTTAGAAGATGCCAGAAGTTCTCCGAATAAAATATTTCCTGTCTGGTTTACCTGTTTATGTAAAAACGATGTTATTCTCTTTTGCGTACTGGTGGTATAGCGAACACGTGTTGTTTGACCTGTTTCTTGTTGCAGGTCTCCTTTGTCAAATACGGAGATGCAGGGTCGCTTGGTCGAGCGCACGTCTTACTATCCTCAGCAGCCAAATAAGAAGTCCCGGAGTCGTCGTCAGAGAGTTAAAAAATGCGTGCAGCACAATGCCCTGACGATGCTGACGATAGGAGGTGTCGTAGGCGGCATCGTGCTGGGTTTGATTTTGAGAAATGTTAGGGAGGAAAGTTGGCGACCGCGCGAGATAATGTACGTTAATTACGTTGGTGAGCTCTTCCTGAGGATGCTGAAGAGTCTTATCTTACCATTGATTATGGCCAGTCTCATCTCGGCCATTGGTTCCCTTGATCTTTCGTTGAGTGGCAAGATCGGTGCTCGTGCCATTACGTATTACATGGTCACTACTATCAGTGCCGTTATCTTGGGTTGGTATAATATTTTTTTATTTTTATATGGTTTCTCATTAAGTATCATCTAATATCTTTATTGTATTTAAGGAATTATTCTGGTGATGTCTATACGTCCTGGATATTCGAGCAAAGCGGAACAAGAGGCTAAACCTTCCACAGTACGAAATGTAACGACCATAGACACGCTTATGGATCTGATTAGAAATATGTTTCCACCAAATTTGGTACAGGCCTGCATTACACAGTACCGTACAATATTGAAGCCCCCAAACGATACGATGAATCGTAAGTATTGAAATTGTTTAATAAAATGATTTTGCGGTGATGCAGTTAATGAAATTCTTCCTGGTCTCAAGCATGCGGCATATTATTTTTATAACGAAGGTCTTGGACATTTTGAAAACGGACATTTGGTTTGCACGTACAAGTCCTATCTTTAATGTGAAAGGAAGAACAGCTGATCGAATATCCTGAGTATACTTCGATAAATGTTATTGTCTCTGTCAACAGTTCATATACTCGAGTGGGACATAAGTCACGAGTATACCAGTGGTACCAACATTCTTGGCCTGGTGGTATTTTCAACGGTGCTGGGTATCACTCTTGGAAAAATGGGACCTGACGGTAAACCATTGTTAGCATTTTTTGCAGCACTTTCCTCAGCGATGATGATAATTACCAATTGGGTAATCTGGTGAGCAGTTGATCTTTTTATTTCTTAAAGAACGTAACTAAAAATCATTTTTCTCTCTCAATCGTTCTTTGTTCGACGTAGGTTCTCACCCTTGGGAGTCCTCTTCCTGGTGTCGTCAAAGATTCTGGAAATGGAGTCGTTCAATGTGATAATTGGTCAACTGGGCATGTACTTTATGACGGTGCTGCTTGGTTTGTGCATTCACGGTTTCGTAGTGCTGCCACTGATTTTCTTTTTACTGACAAAGAGGAATCCAGTGTCGTACGTTTCAAACATGGCGCAAGCACTGGCTACAGCTTTTGGAACCAGTTCAAGCTCAGCCACGCTACCAGTTGCAATTGGCTGTCTCGAAGAAAGAAATGGAATCGATCCGCGTGTCTCTAGATTCGTAATGCCTATAGGCGCTACCATTAATATGGACGGTACAGCCCTATACGAAGCTGTGGCTGCCATTTTCATCGCTCAAGTTCGCAGCGTCAATCTCTCTTTTGGACAGTTGGTAGCTGTTAGGTAAAAAGAAGAAAATAAATATTCGTTAACTCGAATCTACCAAGAGTAACGAAATTTTTGGTACTTTACAGTATAACTGCGACAGCGGCTAGTATCGGTGCAGCTGGAATTCCACAAGCTGGATTAGTCACAATGGTTATGGTCCTGGATACGGTTGGTCTTCCGGCAAAAGATGTCACGCTCATTATCGCAGTCGATTGGCTACTGTGAGTTGGAACAGTCGTCTAATAAAATCTTTTCGTTCTTTCTATTGCAATTAAAATATGCATAATACATTTTGTACTCTCAATTGTTCAAAGGGATCGTTTCCGGACCACGATAAACGTAATGGGTGATTCTCTGGGTGCTGGTATCGTTAATTATCTCAGCCGGAATGAGCTGAACTCATTTCCGCAAGGGACTCAAGTGCAAAAGGAAACCGACCACCACACAACGTCCATATGAACATCCGTAGGATAGAGTATCGATATTAAAGGCCCCATGCACGTGACAACGCGACCATGTATCACAGACTAGTCATACACGTATGGGCCTGTCGAACGATACATTGAACCGGCAAGGTTCAAAGGTTGTTCAGTTTGTTCCGCTATTCATGATAAGAGTCTGTACGCTGTCACGTTAGCATGATTTCTCGTTCAATCGTTCTACGCACTTCGCGTTCAGTCAATTCAGCAGACTGGTTAATGAATTATTATTTAGATAATACATTGGTCAACAGTCAAGAAGAAGAATGATAACGGACCTATTGATAACACTGCATATATTAAATATAACATTAAGGGACACAAAAATATGACATTCATAAAATTGTCCATATAAGTGTACCCAAAATTGGCCTACGAAGTGTTCTTCTGTACTATAAGTACCTAGGTATAATTTTCATTTAAATCAATTTCGTTTTATCGCCCAATTAATTAAAAATACCTAGTGAGACCGTGGGTCGAGGCGGTACTTGGAAATAAAATTCTTTGAAAAGTTATATACTCGGAATAGGACTTGTATGAATAACGAAGATAAGCGAACAAGAAATATAATCTGTAAATACAAACGTAATCAAATGTCAATTTTCTTGATAGCTCATAATTTTAACCTCTTTGGGTTATCATTTGTGCGACTGTAGCAATGTGGTAGAACAATGGAATGGCTATAATGGAGATTGGACGTTATTTATAATCTAAGAAGAAAGTTGATACACTTTATGATTGTTTACTGGATTTTGAATCCTTTTATTATAAATATTCGTTAACAAAATGGCGATATTACAAGCCGACCTACGAGGATCTGAATTATTTAAGCTAATATAATTATCGCCGTTACTCTGCTACCTTTCGTAAAGTACAAATTTATTTTAAAAATCTTATTCGACACGAGATTTTGTTTTAAAAATAAAGTAACCCGATCATCGCACCTGAAATCATCTGTATACACGATATAAGTACATATTGCATAATATTTACCATATAAGGTTATAATATGTCTATTGCATAAAACAGGTAAGGAAGTGTCATCTTCCTCACACATATATAGATATATATATATGTATGTATAGCAAAGAGAAATATCACATGAAATAATAATCGTTAAAGAATAATCAATTTTCTGCAGATGACAGAAACTGTTTATTATTGTACGTCGTTATGACACAAATTTTCATAGATTTAAATATGAATTTACGAAGATGGAAGACTTTGTAAATTGCTTATTGAAAGGAGTCTTGTTACGTTCGAGTAGTGTGATTATTAAAAATTAATAAAATATTCTGTTATACAGAAAAACCAATAAGTATACGTTATCTAGTAATTGGTTATATTAATATTTATAAAATAAGACTAGAGCTCACAAACGATTTAAGAATTATTTTTTATTTATAAATTTCAAATCCTAAACTTGTAGATTAAATTAACAACTCAGTAAGTTAGAAGATGTTTAAATAAAAAATTGTGCTCTTCTACTTTCTTCGTAAGAAAATATCATTTCAAATTATTTATTTTATTTTACGTAATTTATTACTTATAGAATAAAGTGTATGACAAAATTCAAAATAGGCAAAAGTACAGTTCGTTAATCAGTGGATAAAGCACGAAACCCATAGTTACGAAACAACCCGTTATGTATGGTAGGTTCGAGTCATTCTATTGTATTTGTATTAAAATAATTCGAATCACGTTCGTGAACCAACAGCATCTTCCGCCAATAGTATATTATTCCATCAAACGGAATGTAATTGTTCATAAGTGAAAGAGAAAAACGAAAAAATTAGTTGTACAGAAATATTGAAAATTCGAAACATTGAATAAAGCTTTTTGATGTTACTAAATATTTAGGGTAGATAAAAATTGAATTACAATTGTAAAATGCTGAAAATAAATTACGCTCGAAATGAAATATCAATAAATTAAGTCTTTGGAATATTAAAATAATTAAATGTATAATGTCAGATATTAACACATGGATTATTAAGAATATTTAGAAGTAGGTACTAAAAAATTTCCAAAATTGTGTGCGCGCAAATTCGTCGCGCAGGATGCGGCGAGTGGGAGCAGTTGGGGAGTGGAGGGAGCACTCGAGGCAGCACCCGAACTCGAAACGCTCATTCTTCCTCCAGCCGCCCTCCTATGCGGGTCTCTTGGAAGCATTGTTTTTATCCATTTCCAACCTTCTTCTTTTTATATATTTATTTCCTCTTCCTAATTTCTCTATCTTTCATTCTTTACTTTCTTATTTTGCCGGCGGCGAACTCACTGAGCTTGCTCGGTGGGAAATGGCGGAGGTTGTAGGGTCACATGTCGTCCCTCGGGACGTCCTGGCGGTGCTCGCAAGGGCTACTACCGTGGTTTTTCGTTGCGGTGAATCTTAACTGGAGGTTGACCTTTTGCGTCTTTATTCTCTCTGTTATTCCATCATATGTCTTCCCCACTCTCCTGCCAGTATATCATTAAAAACTAATTGTAAGTTGTGAAAATGTCCTTTGGAAAAGGAAAAATCGCAAGTGGTAGCGCATATAACATACAACATGTAGATTATATAGCAGTGATGTATTTAATATCCTTCCTCAGTCGTCTCCAGCTATTGTAACTAACGGTCGTTTATACATAGTCTCTGATATCACGTGAGCAATAAAACTTTTATATAGAATAAATCCATTCTACTTCGATCTGTAGGTACACTGGAATCCCACATATGATAGGTGGCGCCATCTTTGAGGTAACCATTGAACTTTCTATGATAAAGTGATTTCAAAGGTAATTCAAAAATCGCATCGTCGAAACTTGAATAGGTCAATTCATATTAAATAAAGTTGCATTAGTTCGAATTTTTGGCATGACAAATGGTGAAAAAATAGAACCAATTAAATGGTTACAATGGAACGAGAAATAAAGACAAAAAGTGAGAGATCAACAAGTAATATTTTAAAGAACTAAATTTTATTATAGAAACTTCACTGCGTGTCTTAGAGATGGCGCCACTTATCATGCCCCCGAAGTGCGCGTGGGTGCAAGTTAAATTAATATGAATTGACCCATTCCGGTTCCAATGATTCAATTTTCAAATTACCTTAAGAATCACACCTAAACTGATAAAGCTAATCTAAGTTTGCAATGGCAATCCGAGTTTTAAAATATATGCGTATCTTACATACATAATAATAAATAAATAACGTTATTAATACAATAATATTGTTAGCATGCGAAAAACTGTCGGTTGGAGACGCCGACGTTCGGAGGTAAAGTTTAATGTGTTCGATTATTCTAAAACGGTTTTGCCGTGAAAAAAGGGATAAAAAATAACGATGCTGATGGCATTATAACGATAGCATGATAACTTATCACCATTCAAATAAATGTATTTTACTAGAAGAGAGTCTATAAGAAACAATGATTGAGTCAGGTACGGAAATTCCAATTTCAAATAAATCATACCAAACAATTAATTATCATTGAATGAAAAATCATCCCGCAAACTATAGTAGGTTCGAATGATTCCTATTCAGGATTGACTGTTCATTGATCAGCTTAGGAAATTCGCAGCTATTCGTATTACATGAAATACGATATACGCATTGAATTCATTCAAGTGTAAATTGTCGTTCCGTTATGCAAAATCGCTGATGCATATTTTGCACGAAATGCATTCAAAGTTCATCCCAGCCAATGATATTCATTGGGCTGAACAGGTAATGCTCTGATAATTTTAAAGAGGTACAGTGGTTGTACCACTAGGTGGTAAAAAAAAGTGGACAAGTTGAAAAATGCAGTAAGAATAAATAGCCAATCAGACTGCATCGTCAGGACAATGTGATTACACTCTCTGCCAAAACACTGCAACTCTGTAAGCTGCATTCTGCCACATTGTAGGAATAATTGGTGCAATGTGCTATTTCAAATGTCTAATATAATTCTAGCTGATATATTATCAGAGTTCATTGTAGTCATGATAAGTTGATGAATTATGCATTTTTTTTACAGTCCAGTATAATTAATCACATTTTTAGAAACAAAATGCATCGCTGCCATATTTAAGAAGGAATTTATGCACAAGTGAAGAGAAACTGATATAAAATCTAATCAACGAAATGGACACTGACGAGCACCGGATTTAGGTTTACCTTTTCGCTTAGTCAGCTGAAGCGGCTAGTTGAAGATTTTTTAAGAACGACCGACTTATTCTTTTATTTAATGATTTGATGGACAGAAAAGTTTTAATTATTCATTGAGAATATTTGATGTCTCTATTGCCTATTGACTTTAAACGAATCAAGATAAATTTACTTTGCTGTAACGGGAACAATGCTTTTGTACTAAAATGATTTGCCCTAACCTAAAATTAGATTTTCTCATACGATTCCGGTAAAATAGCCAATTTAATTTTCTGCGGTAGCCCACTATGCAGCAGCAGTGTCCTGAGCCCAGTCAGTCCCCTATAGACACCATTTCACCCTTTCATAAGCCAAGAGGACAGCCAGAGAGCTACTCAAGGGTGCTCAAGCCACTATTGTTTCAGGATCTCTTACACCGGAAGTTTCACCAGTGTACACCCATGCAAGAACATTTGCATAAGTACGTGGAATATTTTATTCCCAGAAACCACACGAAATGGCGCATTTCAAGTCAGTATAAAAATATTCACAATAGACAAAGGCCGAGTTCATACATTTTTTAGTCCTTTTCCTACATAATTATTTATTGTATCGTTATACCGCATTTTTCTTTTAGGTTTCGCTTGCATTAACGTGACCCAATTGATTCTGTCAGACAGTAAACCGATATCGATAGATGGTAACCAGTCAACGTTATAACTCATCCAACTCCACTCTGAAGCTCTGTAAACATTTGTGTGTTTCCATTCCAGCTTAGCCAGATAAATGCCCAAGTATAATAGCAGTTGGGTACTGGAATTAGTATAAAGATTCTTGGCCATACTTTATCAAGACATTTTTGAAATAGTCAGCTCAGGTAAATTATGAGAATCCATCATTGACGCGAAGAGCATCAATCTTCACTGGTATAACAACACAGACATCTGTTAATAAAAAAAAAAAAAAATGATTAATCCAACAGAAAAATGACTGATCCTAAGCGAATAAATTTTAACAAAATTCTTTAAGTTAATTTTCCTAACACTATTTGTATTAATGTTAATTGCTTCACCCTAAAAACCTATCCTTTGTTTGCACAATAACTAGACCTTCTGAAACCCTCAACCTCTGGAATCCTTCACTTCCTTAACATAATCCCCAGGGTTCACTGCTTCATTAAGGCTCTAGTGACCATGAAATTAGTACCAGCAGCACATCAGAACTTGTCGAGCAAAAGCTTACTAGCCTGAACCTGTAGTTCCTGCCGCACCCTTGCCAACGGCTTCGCGTTCTCGGCATTTGGCCTCCGGGCTCTCGCATTGATTTTCCGGACACCCTCTAGCTGGCGTGCGAATCCCGGCAGCCTTCCTGGCACCAAGTACCTAGTTACCAGTCACAGTACGATAGTATATTCATGGCATTTGTTTATGTAGACGATTTTATGCCAGCAATCATAATACATAACAAGATGTAATTTTTTTCATTATAAAAATCAATCCTATCAGTATATACCGTAGCGCCTACCGTGTTATTCAAAAATAATTCCACACCTTGAAAACCTTCGATAACAAAAACGTAATTTATAACATAGATACTGATACTGCGATATGCACGAGTAATGTGCACTTTGATAAGAGATAACTCGATTATTATAGCTGCCAAGATCGATATTGTGTTTAATACTAAAATATTATTTTCTCCCTAATCTTCTGGATTGGCCTATAATATTGATTATTGATCATATTTGGTTCTGAAGTAACAATAAATCAGTTTTAAATCCTTCGTGAAAACGAATCTCTTCTTACAAAATAGAAACGTCAACGCCACATCAATAAACCGTCTTGACGCATATATCATGCCACTTGTAGACTCCATTGATAAGACATCAAGTCTGTTGTACTATTAGTCAGGACTGTTATGCCAAAGGGTTGACATTGATGAAAAAAGATGTCCGTTTCATTCACTGGATATGGATATTCAAATTAGGTGAATTCATCTATTATATAAACCCGTAAACAATGTTAGAATCGAGGATTATCAATTATCAATTACCTAGTCAGTGGCAAGTTCGCCATTGTTTGGTGTAAAGCACGTGTGTCAGTGTAGAAATGACTCAGGTCAGATCAATAGGAAGACCGGCTTAGTTATGGCGGCTCATCTTGAGTAAGAATAAAATATATATTATGCATAGTTCCTTCATATGTAAATCTTAAGAATCGCATTGGACGCCATGAATATAAGAACGACTTATACCGGACGGACCGCCATAAAAGAAGCTAGCAAAAGGACTGACTTTAAAAATGTATACGTACGAAATTCAATAGGATTTAGGTTATGCAGCTGTGAACCATAAATGATGCGAGCCATTATGATATTATAGCGACACATGTAGACATTGCTGCTGGATCAATATCAACCACGAGTTGGGATGGTGGCTGGCAGGGTTATGGTGGGAGAAAATGAGAAAAAGAGGAATGGATGGGGTGAATGACGCCATTGGAAAAAGTTGAAAACCACATGGTGTCAGGCACACTTGTTTGCTGATACCGGACGCATTGAATGTTGAAAAAGCTGAAAAGATTCGTAAAAAGTTCTTATTCGTTCCTTTGATTCTGTTTTGTTTTTTAAAATTCTAACGGCTAATCGTTAAACGGCCTCAATCTCATTACTCGTAACACTAATGATCCAAATATCTGCGTAAAAATATTTGTCTACATTTTCTGACATATCACTTGCCATATAAAAGATCGAAATATTCGTGAGAATGATGATACAGTTATTGTAGTCTGATTTATGAGTCTAGTATGGTTAGATAATACTGACACTAGGATGTATACCCTAGGATAGAATGACATCCGCCATACGTTCACTGTTTCACGACACACTGGATCATATTTTCTACACCCACTTGATTATAACAAAAATCTGTATTTTCCTTCCACCAAATTTTTACCTATGTTCCGAGTAACATACGATTTGGAGTACAACATTTGTCTGCTCAATCCGTGTACTTTGCTGTTTTACTTCACATTGGGTATTCAGCTTCCACGAAGACCTTTCTAGGACGTCCTGATGGAAGTCTTCGTTGGCCAACACTCCTTCGTAACTTCCCTTGTGCGAGAGGAAACACGTGACTATGTCATGTGACTCAGTGGAGTACATGGACGTGGGTCGTTCCGGTCGTTCCGGTCGTTCCGCAGAGTCCCGCACTGTTGCCATTGCGCTTTCGTTAGTAGCATAGTAGTGGCTGGAATACCGATAGGTGGGGATAACGCGGAACATAGCGGAAAACATAGAAGCACGACCGCAACTCGGCTCAGTACCGAATCAACCTTATTCACGTTTGTGTAAAATTATTGCCGTTTACTGTCAAAGTCATTTAACGTTTTTTTTTGCTTTCTTAACAGAGAACGAAACAAAAAATACGAGTCTGGGGTGTTATTACAGAAAAAATGTTTAGTCGAAGTGGGAGAATTTAAAAAAAATACAGTTCAATTTCTCGTCTAATTCATTTTTTAAAAAGGGGAGGTAAAAGAAGGCAAAATCCAGAGAACACAAATTTATTCATCTTTAAATCGAGAGTGCAATGCTATACTGGAATCGGCCGGCCCGGATCTTTGATGCTAAAAGAAAACTGTTGAAGTGATGCTAAAAATATCGCCACCAGAGATAAACACTACGTGAATAGTTGCAGAAATAGATTCTTCAATGTAGTGCTCTTAGATCTGCCACGAAATTTAATGACCTCACGGTTTGTGTCTTTTTCTGGGTGCACGTTTTTATTGCGAACTCACTTATTGTCACACGATTCCATTGCCAAGAAGACGAAATGCAAGTGAATCAATAAAATGTGTTTGCTACGAGGAACGTAAGAATCTGATTAGACGAAAAAAAATATAATCAATATACCCGGCAGAGTTTTACGACGATTAACATGACTTTTCTACCCGGCACCTACGTCTCCATTATTGCCGTAGTAGTGTCATGTGGAGCGATAGAATTATCTCGATGACAGTTGAAGTGCAATGACTCCGTTTGTGAAAGAAGACTAAGGAAAAAAAAAGCTGGGAGTATCTTTTTATTAGACGCACAACAGGCGTGAATGTCACTAATTGCTCGAAGCATGACGGTCATCGTTATCATCAATAAAATCGAGAAGAGTCTTGCGCCATTAATGTCTGGTAAATCATAATCAGAATTTAATTCAGTATCTTTATACAAAATATCAAAGTACGAGAGACTGCTGTCGGTTGAAACATAAACGAATTATATCTTAATCAATATTTTCAGTGAGTCTTACAGAATTTTCTTGTCAAATTTTCATCACTTTTTCTCAAAATAACATTACAGCTGATCAGGAAATTGTAATTTGTTCACTACCGGTAGATGGCAGATTAAACGGTTTTATATCAGTCTACACTGTATTTCAACTGACAGCAGTATCCCCTACTAAATATACTGCAATGGTACAAGGATACATTTCACATATATTTTAATTGCCGTCAATGATTATCATTAGCAATATAAACGGAAATTAATGTAATGCAATATTAAAAATACGATTCTTGACATTTCTGATCAGACATTTGAGAAGAGTCTAAGCAATACACGTACTATGTATACCTATATATGTATTATAATATTTTGCGAATGAGTCAACCAATCTTATCAGCTATTGGGTGCCGATAATAGTATCAGTGATATGTATCAGTTTATATCAATTATATATATATATTTTTAAGAAGGGTAGTTTTCAGGACTTTTCTTTTGTTATGTGGTAAAGAATTGGCAGTTACGAGGACACTTGGTGTTTAGCAGGACATTCCTGATAAAATTTACATACTTAAGGTATACTGTCAGGGCCATAAAGCGGCACACAAACCGAATTTTCGAAAAAAATTCTGATGCGTGACAGACGGAATACTGATGGCTAAGAAATGGCCACGACAGGTTAGAGTAGGTTAGAACTAGAGCGCCACATGTCCCAAGGTTTAGTTAAAAAAAAACACATTCGCTTGCCATTGTGGACGCCACACGTCCTCCTAATTACCCTTTGACAAGTTTATATATATATATATATATATATATACATAAAGATGTCAAAAGGCAGTTTTAAGGACATTAGCACTTAAAACAGCAAGCTAATATATTTTTTTTAAAAAGAAAACAACCCTGGAACATATGGGTTTCCACTTCTATTATAATCTAATTTGACGAACTATTTCTTAGCCCATCACAACTCCGAGTGTCCAGCATAACATTTTTTTTTTAATTCAGTGTGATTGCCGCATAATGAAAGTATACGTTACATATAGAATTTTTCCAGGACCACCCTGGAAAATGCCAATTGTCCTCATAACTGTCAATACCCAAGAAAAAAAGTTCTGGAAACTGCCTTCTAACACGTAATTCTAAATAAGTGAGATTGGGGAAATCTAAAGAAAATATTGAAAAAGTAATGAAAACTTAGATGAAAATTCACGAAACCAAATTATTATTAATATGTTCAATCACAAGACACCCATTATTCGCTTCTTCCGCGTCGTTAATTTTTTACTCGACATTGTACGCTCCGATCAATCATTCAGGTGTAAACGATGACGTCAGTACCATAAAAATCTTATCAATTTTAAACAACAGAAACTTTATGAGCTTTTGCTCCTTACAAAGAATTTTCATTGCGTCTACCATTGCACGCTAATACAAGTACGATTACATTGATGTTAATTGAAGTCAAGAATCTCCGTATAGTTTTCGAATAATGTGAAAATTTTAATGGTTAAAAGACTCTTGACCATTGCTTTTTAAAATATCTGTTATCGTTTTGATACGTAGTATCGATAATCATTCTTGGGTAGCGGATGTGCTTCCGTTAACTTATCTCCTGGTATCACAATGTTTAATAAAAAATTAATAATATTCAAAATTACCTTATTACTTAGTGGGCTAGCATTTTTTTTTGTAATATCCAACAGACTATTCTGCATTTTGGACTTATTGTATGTATGAACAAATATACGTATCCGTTCACATGCACAAGGCGAAAGACAAGCTGGAGGTTTGGATTTGAGAGAAAAATTAAAAATACAAAAGTCACTTGCGTATAGCATTCAGGAAAATTAGAATTTGGTAATACGAAACTTTTTTTTATTTCTTTTCCTTTTTAAAGTCAGAATGCTCTCTCTTCATAGTGGCGCTGCTGTAACGTTTCTTTTGAAAACGTCGTATCTCCCACGCTTACTTTTCTTTCTCTTTGAATATACCAGAGCAGTGAAATCCGACATGCAAGACGTTTTCTATGAAAAGTTTTATGATGGAAAAAAGCGTATAAAGCATCGAGGAATGCTGGAGTATAAAATATTTCTAGCGGTACGTCCCGTCGATTTTTGCCTTTTTTAAAACACAATTTTGACCCACTTAATCTAACTGTAAATGAATTTCATGAAATTGCACTGAAGTACAGTGGATATACATGACACATGATCTCTATCCTTGAATACAGGATATATAAAATTTTCTGCATAACCTAATTTTATATCGACAAGGTGCACGTATGTGAATTGTACGATTTGTTCTACGTTTGAAAATACGTGTTATCGTTGTAATTCTTGAGCAGTCCATATCTTTTTTGATATTTTATTATCAACTGGAAACTCTGAATAGGTATAAAAAAAATACAAGGACTCTGCCACGTTTCACCATTGTTATCAGAAGCAATATTTTTTTTATATTTTACATTAGCCCTAGGTAAAATCAACAAAGTTCAATTGATTTTTCCTTGCACAAATAGCTTCCTCATCCAGATTTCATTAGATTGGCTCGCTTGGAATTTATTGAATTTAATTTATCGGTTATTGAAATTCCTTGACTGATATAAAAATTGGCTAGAGCCAAAGCATCCATTGTTTAGCTATGGCCAATCTATGATTACTGCGTATGCACGTTCTGAAAGATAAATATAAATTGTGATAAGTCAAACGAAAAACACTCTTTACATTTTTTCAATGGCACAAATACATCTGATGTATTTTTATCTTGCGAATTGATAGGCGTTGCTATCGGCACGTTCTCTCGTCGAAAGTTATACACGTCGAATAATCATACGTGACATTACGACAACGTTAAAAGCAAATTACATGACTTGACAGACGCAATAGTTGCTGGTGAACATTTTATCATGAATTATTTAAATGATAAGAGAAAAGAAAATAACAATAATGGTTTTAGACGTGTTAGAATTTATTACTTTACTTATTAGTAGACTTAATTGATAGAATTAAAAAAAAAGGCAGGAGGTGACTATCGTATAGAGATTTTTCAATTACATAATATTTTGACAAATAATTTCATAGAAGAAATATTGGCCAATCTATGTTCATTGAAAATTCATGCTTCCAGGCTCTGGGCAATGTGTTATATTTTTTATTCACACTGGAAACAAGTAACGTATAGGGGTTGCTCAAGGGTTATCCCCAAAAAAGTAGAGCAATCAATATCAATACTTCCTGCACGCTCTGCTGATGCCATTACACTCGATACCTGTAGCCATTGGATTAGATCAAAATCATAAGACAACAAGAGGACCAATTGAAATAAGAACTACAAGAGGTGGTGTGTAACGGAACAAAAGAGATAAAAGGGGTTTCAAATGAATGGGCAACCATTTGATGAAAGTACCTTGTGATACTCTAGAGTGTTTAGAGGCTTAACTACACAATGCCTATATCTTTTTAAAATGCTATTGTGACATCCGACACGTCCTATTGATTTGATTTGTTCCATGTGCAAATTATAATTAAATGTATCTTTTAGAAATTTGTTAAAATAATTAATACACATATTTAAAAGCTTTTTAACCCTTACGAATGATTTCCAGGGTCTTGGAATATGTAATACAAAAATATTTGTTCACATAAATAGACGTTTACTTGAATATCAGTAATATTGTTGTAAAGTTGCATAGTCTTGAAAACAACCTGCCTTTACACAAGCAGTTGCAATATAGACTTCTTACAAATACAGGAAACTTTTGTTTCGTTCGGTGCTCGTGATAATTACTATTGTGTTTTAAATTTCTGACGTATCTAGTGGAAGAGATATTGCTTCTTGAAAAAAAAAGCAAAGCTATTACTTCTGGTGGAATATTTGAGCATGAGTAAATCTTGAAAAAAGTCGGTACCGCGCGGTTACGGTTTTATGCATTACTTATCTGTTATCAACTGTTAGATCATATATATGTATATTGATTAGTACATGTGTGCTGATAATATAAATCGGACTTAAAAGAAAGCGTAGAATCATTTCATTGAAAGAAGCTAATCTTAAGAATTGAGATATCTACGTTTGATATACATATTGTTTTTAAAAGACGCTAAATTTAAAAAGTACTATCTATACCGGGTGATTTATATTTCATTAATTCGTTAACGTTGCCAAGAGGTTAACCGTATACTCATCGTGATCGATAAAACGCATAGTTTTTTTTTAACTTATAAAATCTGATACAGGGACTTTGTTAGTGTCAAAAAAAAGTATCAGTCTTCACAAAAGTTTGATAGATATAATCGACTGAGCTGAAACGTTATTGAAAAAGTACTTTCTGTTAAAATTTTATAAATTTTAGCGAGATTACCTAATGTACATTATTATCTGTGAGATTATATGAAACTGCATACAAGTTTCTGAACCGCAAATAGAGCAGTGTGACACGGGACATGCGTAAATATTATCAGTGGGAAAAACATACATGACAATTAGTCATCGGTGAAGAGTGTAATACCGGAATATGGTGTTTGTATATCATTCATAGCGAATTTCCTCGTTAGAATTATCGAGCAATTTCTAAACGCATGTCATTCCTTTCTTTTTTGTTCCAGTTACTACGCTCGTTACCTCCAATGACAATTTGCATATTAAAGAAGTGCAAAAAAACGGCTACGCAACTAGATGAATATCAAGGTGTCAAAGCTGTGTCCGTTTAGATAGCGATAACATGAGGCCTTCCATGAAGATGGGATTGATAGCCTTGCTGGGTATCTGTGTAATATTTTATCAGTATCATCTGTCAACTGGTATAAGACTGGACCAGATATCCAACTTTAATGAAGCTGTGGTAGCTGAAGGTGCTGAGAATTTGTCAGTAGTCAACGACGTAGATGGATATATTGATCCTTCAAAGATATCTGAGGACGCAGTATGTGATTTAAAAAATTTTTAACACTCTCATAATTAGTTAATCAAGGTAAAATTCATACCTGAGAAATTTTATTTCAGATTCGAGGAGCGGTACGTGCAGTCCAACAAAGCTACGGTCTCAGTCCAGACCTGGGTAATGTCTTGAATCAAGAAATTCTGGCTCGTTTAAAGAGACACGACGTGAACCTGGTCCAGGAAGAGATCTTGATAAATGATCCACGTGGCGCACGTTCAGCATCAGCAATATCGTCCAATGCGAATAGTAATGCGGCAATCTGTGGGGCAGGAGGAAACACGGAATCAGATAATGAAAAATTGGATCCCCTTTTTATAATCACCCCAACGTACAGAAGGCCGGAGCAAATTCCCGAACTGACGAGGATGTCGCACACGTTGATGCTCGTCCGGAATGTGCATTGGCTCGTTATCGAAGATGCCTTGGTACCGACGAAACAGGTCACTGAACTACTTAAGAGGACAAAACTGAAATTCGAACACTTGATTGGTAGGTATACAAGTAATTGGATGCTGTTTTTATAACTAAGACAATTAATAAATAACGATAGCACTTTACAAAGCGGTGATCAATCATTCTCCTTTTTTTATTAATTAATCATTAAGATTCTTAATTATTTTTCAGCACCCATGCCTGATAAGTATAAATTGAAAACGGGCGCCAAACCACGAGGTGTGTCAAACCGAAATCGTGGTTTACAATGGATCCGATCGAATGCGACGAATGGCGTCTTCTATTTTGCGGATGATGATAATACTTATGATATCGCACTGTTTGATGAGGTTTGGATATATTATATTATTTCTGGGGACTATATTATATCCCAAGCTGTCGATCAGTTATTGTATTAGTGCTCAAGGTTATCTTTTATAACGCCTATTGTAAGTGCTAAAGACCATTATTTAGTGACGCTTAAAGCCGCCATATTTCTTTTCTCTTTTGATGCATTTAAAAGGATTCTCAATCATTATAAGAAAGCCGGTTTGTAGGTAGACGATTAATAATATAATAGAACGTGACAGTAAAGTATATTCGTGAAGAACTTTAAAAAAATATCTTTTTTAATTCAAATGTCACTTTACTTAATGATAAACGTAATGATCATTCGGTCTGCTTCAAGGCTGCCAAACAAATTTACTACAGACACTGAACATATTTCACTTTATACATGCATACATTCACTTAATACTTGAATGAAGCACACGGTAATAATGTCTGTTAGACACGATATCGTTACTATGGAATATAAATAATAGCTATCAGGTATTTGATTATTAGTCACGCCATTCCTGTTGCTAACAGCATTATATTGTGACATTATTTTATCAGACATCGTCTGCTAATCGATATTATCCTTGTATTCTCTTCAGATCCGCAAAACAAAAAAGGTCTCGATGTTTCCGGTGGGTCTTTGTACGAAGTACGGGCTTAGTTCGCCGATAGTTAAAAATGGAAAGTTCACCGGTTTCTATGATGGCTGGATAGCAGGAAGAAAGTTTCCAGTGGATATGGCAGGTTTCGCAGTGAACGTCAAGTTTCTTTTAGAAAGACCAAGCGCCACAATGCCCTTCCGGGCTGGATACGAAGAAGATGGCTTCCTCAGAAGTCTTGCGCCATTTGAACCACGGGATATCGAACTTCTTGCTGATAATTGCACGAGGATACTCGCCTGGCATACACAAACGAAGAAAAATGAGCCTAGTGCCCCGCTGGACATGAAGCTCCATGGCTCAACGAATCTGGTCCTACTGAAAAACCAGATAGTATGATGCGGCCATTTTCATTATATACTTATGGACTCAAATTATAGCCGTCGTTCAGTAATGACTTTGAAGTTAATTCAGATGGACGACTGCTGGCCAATTACTTATAATACAATTAGGAGGATTTGATTATCCGTTCAAGGAACAGTGTTGCCTAACGCCCAATACGACTTCTTCCAGTGAAACTTGAAAAAGACGTTTTTCCGACATTAATTACATATTTTATATAGGTTGGACTGACCCTTGGCACGATAGAGTGGTCAGTTGTTTCCTCTAGGGACACGGCAATAGACAAATAATAGAGATCGGCCTGCCGGTTCTGATTTACTTGAGGATTGATAAAAAGATTTTTAAGTTTGGCCAACTATCAGGCTCCATGATAGTTCACGGATGAGTATTTAATAACAGACTATTCTACTACCTTTTTGTATTATTTATTTTATTGCGCGATATTATGTCAGGTATCAGCTATAGGTTGTTCAAGAAAATTATCGACGCATATGCTCGATTAGTTCTTAATCGCTGTGGCATTTAGTCTGTTAAAAGTGTCGCAGTTATTGACATTGACAACAAAAATATTATTGCTTGTCAAGCCTTTCAAGCTGTCACTCATTACATATCATTGTAGTAAAAAATTTCTTTTTTTTTCTTGCAATCTTGTCCAAGACACTTTTGACTATTCTCGCGTACCTATACCTTTGTGCAATCGACAAGAATTTATCTAACGGGCGTATAAATTAATTTGGTTTTTATTCCTCAATTGTCAAGGTTTTACTTATAAACAATAAGTACCGATATTTATGGCGCTTCCTCTTATGACTTAAGAAGAAAATCGGTAGAATGCATGAGATGGTGAAATCCTTTGCATAATTTTCTCTTGCCCTTTTAATTATTTGATCTAAATACCGTAAACTTTAGTATCGCTACAGTTACAGTTTGTCATTAATGGTTCATTTTGCGCATAGCTCCAAAATTAATATTATAGACAACTTGATACCGATTTGATTCTGTAATTTGTTTATATTAAAACAATTGTCTTATTATATATTTCTCATAGTTTATCTACTACAACGTACCGTTGATACGGTTTAAGTATAACGCATTATACTTTAGGTGATATCAAGCAATAAACGGTTGGTGCAACGATGAAAGAGAGTAATATAAAACCGCTATAAAATTAACGATGATTAACATATAAAAATCTGAAATACTTTAGAAAATTTGCAAGCTTCGTTATTGCAAAACTTATACAGGGCGACATAGCGAACCATGCATTTTGACTATATACAAAATTGCAGTCCATTACAAAAAAGAAAAGAGAAATGGTCGGGCATTAGGTGATGACTTCTTCTTCTTCTACTTTGTTCTTCTTAGCCATGCAAATTAGTCAAATTAAAAAGATTTTCGTCGACATGGGAAACAATGAAATCTACGTGAAGATATATTTTTTCCTAATAAATAGAAATTATAGTAACACTGATAAACTTTTCAGATCACATACTACTACTGTTACTACTTTTACTATTACTACCACTACCACTACCACTACCACTACCACTACTACTACTACTACTACTACTACTACTACTACTACTACTACTACTACTACTACTGTAACTATTACTATTTCTCCCAGTACTACCATTACTATTTCCATTCAATACGCTCCGTTCGTCTCTAATAACGACACAAGAAATAAAATTGACTATGAATACGTTCTTTGCAAACTATTAGCTAAATCGTAAAGATCGAATAATCTTATCAACTACTATCCTCTGTTACCTTACTAAACTTACACTCTGTATATCTTATAAGTATAATACGTTCTTAATCACGTCTGTGATATAGTTGCGTATATACATGGCTGATTCTTAAAAATGTGATAAAACAAAAAATATCCACCATTTATTCATTACATTGAATCATGCTAAATGAAAAAAATGAATAGTCTTTTCGGGGAATAGCCAGTAAATATATTTATTTTCATAGTTCTTCTTAGTGTACTTTATACAATGAGTTATGCAACAAGTACTTTAAGTTTCATAGTAAGTTTTGTAACGAAGAAATGAAACCCCCATGTACATAGAGCATTGCGCCTAAAATAATGTCGACTTAATTTATTCTGTTCTGTAAATTCTGGTCTATTTTTTAAATCATGAAAATTATAGAAGACCAAGATATTGTGGTTGGAGATTATTCGACAGTTAAATAATTGTATTAGCTCTTCTGGTGCGTGTACTCGAAATATAGTGTTATACAATGTATAATAGAGTATGCATTTTAAGTTGTATTAATTTTTTCAAGGGGTGGTACTTCAATAAAGGTACGGACGTGCGCACAAGAGACAACTAATAAGTGCATCCTATAGCACCTTATGCTGCTTATACTTGCTGTATATGCGAATGGTATATTCTTTAAAAAAATTGAAATGTATCATTATAAATTGTAAAGATTTACGCGTTTAAAAAATAGCGAGATGGGCCTTTGATGAGATAAGACAATGTACGCCTAGTTTTTTTTTCGTCTCGAATTGACTGCAAGTACACTTGAAATGACTGTATAAGATTATGTATAAAAATGAACGAAGTGCGTAACAGTATTGATTAAGAGAGCTACGCGGAAGAAATAAAAATCAGTTTATTCATATAGAAATATTAATTTTTTTATTTAACCAATCGATTATTTACATGCTGTTTGGACTAGTGCTGAATACATTTTTTTTCATGTTATATACTTGTCTCTTTTTATCTGACAACTTTTCGTGATTACCTACTTTCTTTTTTTACTAGTTCTATCACCAAGAAATCCTTTGAGGATGCTCTTGATCATCCCAGTAAAAAGTTTTGTTAATGAAAATGAAAAATTGCAAGAAATTTATAATTAACGTGGTAAGCAATTCTGCTATTATTTGCCATTTTTTGATTCTCTGTATATTCAAACGGAAGATAATATATGGAATAACGTAGTAACGTGGTTCTAACAATAATTGTGGTATTAATACCATAGATACACCTGCAATATACGTCATTTGCGTTGCGAATCGTAAATGATTGATACAAGATAAAAATGAATATATTGTAAAACCATATATCGGTATTAATAAGTACCGCAGTAGTTTATAACGACCGATAAACTTATTCCACACGTAAAAAGTGTAATGTCTGTTGTCCGCCAATACGTAAGGATGAACTAAAGTATTAAAATGAATTATTATGATCATTAAAAAACAAAGTGAACTTGCTACGATCCAGTGGTTCCTTAGCCATTTCAAATATTCCTTCCAGTGCACAAGCATATAAGGCCATGCGAAACAAAAAGTGAAAACAGAGAAATAAAAAATTTGTGGAATGTGAATTGTTGGTATATGAGCAGTACGATCTCCCACTACAATTCCTTTGTTCCATATGAGAAATGCAAGAAATCCTAAACCAATAAATATATATGGAAATATAGAAATAAATATCCGAAAAATAAATTTTGAAAGGGACCATGGTCCCTGTTGTATTTGTTTTATTAGATTCCTCCAAAGTATCTGAAAGCATTTAATGTTTTAATTCATTAATAATATTGAATAAGAAAATCAGCTGCATCATATATTTTGCTATGATCAAAAAGACATTAATTACTTACAATTATAGAATTAGGAGTATTCTTGGTATGAACTGGAATAGGATTCTCAGCTTCTAAAATATCTAAGATACGTTCAATGCCAAGGAATGCTACCCAGATAACATTTGTTTGTCTCATAAGTATAGCCAATGCTCCTGAACAAAAAGACTCAGTGTTATTACGATTTTATTTAAATTTATGTTTTAGCAAAGTTAAGCTTAAGAGTTACTTGCCAAAACACACTGATATTGAGATATATCCTTGCACATGGAACAACATCATTAACAAAACCATATTAACAGACAAAACATCTGTGTAGAATAAGAAGAACCAGAAAAACAGTGGAGGAAATAATCCTATTGAATAAGCAGATGTAAGCTGTATCCATGGTTTCTTTATGCCACTTCTGCTCTTAGTCTTATTAGTTGCTTGAATGATCTCAAACAATAAATAAATATTGACAATAGTAGTTACAAAATTTATACATCGTATGCATATTATATTGCATAGGCCAAAAGGTGCCAATATTGCAGTTGCCACTAAGTACAATCCAGGTAAAGTCGTAATCTTGGAATCCCACTGCAACAATACATTAATAATTTATTATTTAAAAAATAAACACAGCATAGATTGTTAATACTTACCTCAAAAAATTTGCCATTGCAGTATTTTAATGTTTGTGGAATATGAAACACTTCATCAATAAAATAATAAGGTTGTACTTGATTGAGGTACAAAAATAATATTCCAACAATTATGAAAAATATTATAAATGTGGTACGTGCCAGTATTAAAGGATTCTTCTGCAGCACAGAAATTATGCTCAAACTACTCATTTTTACAGAGTATAACAATTACTTCTAATTTCAAATACTAAATAAACATATCAGTCATAAAGTGCCACATATTACAAAATCAGTATATTGAAAAATTGTCTACGTCAATCACGCAATTTATAACACTTTCCTGCAACTTTTAAAAGTTACCAGTTATTGTTTGATAATTTTAAATAAATAAAGACACGTGCGCCAATTGCATTTTGTGTTGCATGATTGTTTGAACTATTATTGACTCCCTTCTCTCACAGCAAATTATCCAAACAGTCGCTTTATTTTATATATGCTTTATTTACCCGGCAAAAAGAATATAACCTTACTGATCCCTTCCTTCCTTTCCTTATGGCTGACTCCTCCAATGAGATGTGTCAGAACCTTACTGATGTTAGCTGAGTCTTAGGAACTACCAGGAACTACTAACAGATGACAGCAGTATACACCAAATTTGACTCCACAATCTGAGGTGGTCGACCTTCGTTGCCTTGAAAAATTGAAATCACTGTTTAATACCTATATGTCAGTAATATTCCTAACAAGTTCTAATATTGTATATATTTTGAAATAATTTTACAATATAATCATTCCACAAGAGTAATAATGTGTAATAAAAAAATATCTCTGAGACAACATTTCACGGAATGATTCACCAGTAAAATATAACACTTGTTATTGGATAAAAGCCTTTACAAATCTAAATCAAATTGTATTACTCTTGGTACCATTGTTATCAACCTTTCGATACAGCTACTTTTTTTTTTATAAATGATCCACAGTTATTTAATACTGTACAACAATTCGTGGATCATAGCACCCGTTGAATTCTGCATGACGATTGGTTTAATATTGACCCAGTCACACTTCAGTATTATTCTTTCAAACAGAAACTTTTATACAATTTTTATAATGGATTATTTAAAAAAAATATATATATTTCTGAAATTTTTATAATATTTGAATCAATCTATCGACATACATTTAATTGAAAAAAAGCAAGAAATAAACGATATCAAAATGGTTCCGGTTAGCCATATTATTGGGACTCAATGAATAAGCCAATCGAATTATTCCTTTTGTTACGATGCGCTACCAATGATACAATTTTAACAAAATTCTAATTTTTTTCATGAAATACCTTTATAATGCCATTATTAGGAAAGCTCTAGAAGCGCGTAGATAGTAAAAGTGGAACGCACTTCCAGTACCAAGCAATTGAGCATGTCAGTCGAATACCATGAGGGGTTGGTTTCAATCTCTTGATGAATGTAACTATAAAAAAGCAATGGAAGTAAGCAGAAGTAAATGACTTGGTCATTGAAAGAAAAACATACTGCCAAGACAGTAAGGTGGTTCAGAATTTCTGAGGAACAGCTACGACGAGAAGCAGAGAGAAATAATCGTGTTCCGGAGGGAAAGAAAAGTTGAAAGGTGGCGTCGTACATCCGGGGGTGGGGATATCACAAGGTGCGCGTGTCTGTAACGCACCGGGGGTGGTTGGTCGGTGGTCCGGTGTCCGAACTCAGAAATTGCGATCGGTGACTTTTCATCTCCAATCGGAGTGGCATTTAGCGATACTGTGCTCGTGGATATCATATTTTTTTTACTGGAACTCCAAGAACTCCGGACGTGCTCCGGAGTGTGAACAGAGGGAAAGATAGAAAAGCGCGTAAGGATATTGAGGCGCGCAAAAACGCACGCGGTGTCTAAAAATGGCGAAGGCATTTCGCGCGGTGACAGTATCGACTTTGTCAAACAATGGACTGTCGACACCGAAATACGATAAGCCGGTTACTCTCAATATCAACTATGACCCCCAAGGCCTCAGCATCGAGTTCGTCTCAGGTATTATCTCATTAATGTAGGATTCGATCGATTCTTTATTGTCAATACCGTCTTCCAGACGCGACCTAACCACACTTTACCGGACGCTTGCTTCGTCCTCCTTTGTAGTGTCCGCCACCAAAATTTTCTCATGCATGTTCGAGTTGAACGATCAGTTAAATTATTTTTAAATTATTTCAATTTTTTACGGTCTATCTTAGTAGATGCGATGTTTATTTTTTTCTTACTGGAATAGATTTTATACCATTTGTATGATTACACGTTTCTTTCTCCCTTTTTATTTTATTTATTCTTTCGATAAAAATGAAGCTGGTAATTCTATAGAAAAGAATTGGAGTCATTACTTTTTACTATAAATATTTGAAGGATCCTAGACATGGAAAATAAAGAAAGATATTTTTTCAGTTTTATTAGCATATTTCTTTTCATGCTAATTAATATCATATAATATTTGTAGATATATATAAGCAATTTATTTTTTTATATAGTATTTTGTTTTTTTCGTTACTGACATGAACACAATGTATATTAGACTAGGATATAACATTAGGTGAAAATTTAATAATTTTGTAACTACTATCATTTTAATTATTTTATTTATTGTATAGGGGAATCTACTGAGAGTGATAAGACCTCGTTACTGGAATTCCCAGTGACCCACACCACAGAATGTTCTCGAGTAGCATCGCAGAGTTATGTATTTACATTGGATACAGACAGTTTATTAATAACATTTGCAAATGAATCAGGTACGATTATATATTTAATAACAATAAACTGTAAACAGGATTATGCCAATAGAATGCTTATGGAAAAAAAAAAAAAAAAAAACATTCAAAAAGTATAACTATCTAAGATATTGAAATACATTGATTGATTGACAAACAAATAAATATTTAGACAATAATACATTTCAAATTAATATAAAGAAAGATGTTAATGAATATTGTTTTCTGTATAGACTTTCGAAACTTCCACTCGCAAATATTGAAACTTAAAAATGGAAGAGGCATCTCTGCATTCAACGACAGAACAGAGGAATCTTCAGCTATGCAGTATTTCCAGTTCTATGGCTACCTTTCTCAACAGCAAAACATGATGCAAGATTATATAAGAACGAGCACGTATCAGAGAGCAATTTTGGGAAATCTGTCAGACTTTAAGGATAAAGTAGTATTAGATGTAGGTGCTGGTTCTGGTATATTATCTTTTTTCGCGGTTCAAGCTGGCGCAAAGAAAGTTTACGCTGTCGAGGCTAGTAATATGGCAAATCACGCCGAATTGCTAGTAGCAGCAAATAATCTATCTGATAAGATTATCGTTATTGCTGGTAAAATAGAAGAAATCGACCTTCCTGAACGTGTTGATTGTATAGTCAGTGAACCAATGGGATACATGCTATATAACGAGAGGATGCTAGAAACTTATCTTCATGCCAAAAAGTGGCTACTTCCAGGTAACATTATAATATATAATTTACAAATAAATGAAAGAGTTGCTGCGATAACATATAAAAAAATTAATCTTCTTACATTCTAGGTGGAAGAATGTTTCCTTCTAGGGGTGATCTTCATATAGCACCATTTTCCGATGAGAATCTTTACATGGAGCAATTTAACAAAGCTAATTTCTGGTACCAAACTTGTTTCCATGGTGTAGATCTCTCCGCGATGCGGAACAACGCGATTAAAGAATACTTTAGACAACCAATCGTAGACACGTTTGATATTCGCATTTGCATGGCTAAATCAGTTAGGCACATAGTTGACTTCCAAACAGCCGATGAGACTGATTTACATAAAATAGGTAAAGATCACATTTTTCAACTTTATGTATTTTACAAGAATAAACTCAATTTATTCTTATTCATTTTATTACTCTAGAAATAGACGTTGACTTTCACATACTGGAAAGCGGTACCTGCCACGGACTTGCTTTTTGGTTTGATGTTGCATTTATTGGTTCCACACAACAAGTATGGTTAAGCACAGCACCCACAGAACCGTTGACACATTGGTACCAAGTGAGGTGTCTTCTAGAAAGTCCACTTTTTTGTAAAAGTGGACAACTGCTCTCAGGAAAAGTAATCCTTGTTGCCAACAAAAGGTGAGTTCAATTTTCATGGATATTCCAGTTTCCAAGTACTTGTATATTATTAATATTTATTTCTTCAAGAGAAAAATAATTCAAAATATTGACTCTCCGTTTCAGACAATCTTATGACGTTACGATAGATTTAAAGTTGGAAGGCACGAATATGGAGAGTAGTAGTAATACGTTGGACTTGAAGAACCCGTACTTTAGGTACACTGGCGCAGCAGCACAGCCGCCACCTGGCCTAAACAATACTTCACCTAGCGAGTCATATTGGACCACCCTTGATGCGCAGGGTGCTCGTCAAGCAGTAAATATGGTCAATGGGATGTCTGTTAATGGTCTCGGCGAAGTGTCCATGGACACGAGTGGATCTGTCAATCCTACTAATTTACTTGCAATAGGTAAGGTTTCGTTTGATTCCGCATTATACAATTACTCATTCTGAATCATTAATAAACCTGTAGCTAAATCTTACTCTGTTCAACTGTATTATCATTGATCGGATGTACTAAAAGCAAAGTAGTTGGTTGAAACATGTCCTCTAGATATTAATTAATGGATGTCATTCATTTTCAAGTATCCTCTCATAAAACCCGCTAATCATAGATGATTAATTATTTATTTTGAGCCGTAGTTTATGTTACTGAACACATTGAATACTTGGTCCATACTGTGGCTGTTGTGTAAAATATAGTTGACATGTTTATTGCTGTGACTAGATAACGGAGAACTAAGTTCTCTTGTATTTTATCTCTTCTTAATGCGACAATTGCTCAATATTCATATTTTTATCTGGAGCAGGACAGTAAAGATTATTGATATCTTATTTTTGAACATGTATTTAATAAAATAGTAGGATAAAAGCATTGTTCAGTATGCACATAATTTTCATAATTTTTATGTCATTTATCAGTGTATCAAACATTTTTTTATAACTCAATTTCATTTTCATTTTCCCTACTATAAGTCATTTTGTTAAGTAGCGATGCTACAAAGGATGCAGCTACATGAGTGTCATCCAGTGATAATCATTATTTGTAAATTTTGTAAAATCGAATCCGTGTCAATAAACAACTCTTTTTAAGATATGGGTTGAAGATATCGTTAATTTAATCCATTTTGCAACTTGCCACAAGTTATCTTTGCATCCCACATTACAATTACTTCATTTTGCTACCTGAGTTTATTTACCTCCAGATAATATTTATCAATCGAACATTGCATGTCATAATTAACATCCCCACTCCTTCGATCAGTACAATGTACATCCCATCCATAATTTTTTGTCCGTAACTCTAATTTGCACTGCGAACTGTCTTATAAGAAATCCAAATCCTCCAAATATACATAAATATCTACAATCATTGACATTCCTCAACGAATGTACAATTGATTAAAAATATTTGTATGCAATAGGAGGTCAACCTAACATACATCCTGGCTCGATTTCAAGTACAGGACGTGGACGAGTCGGTGGGACAGCAACAAGTACGCAAGCAGCTCAACTTATAGGAGGTGGAATTACACCAAACATGTTTACTTCGCCAGCAACCGTAAGTACCTATAAATTATTTCCAGCAAGCTACTCCCAGTAACCGGTAAACCGTGGCCGGGGAGACTTCGGTAACTCTGGTCGTCCTCACGTTTTATTCATCACGAGTAACATCGACTCACTCGTTTTACCCTAATGCTAATAATACACAGTGCACAACACTTGCCTTTAATATCGCGTGGAGGTAGTTTATAACTATTATTGCTATTATAGTATTTAAGTATTATGTTATGTCGTAGACATTGTACGAACGTAAGAATGACGAAGGTCGAGCTACTACGGTTTACAGGGAAATTAGGGTAGCAGCTAGCTCAATCCGAATAATGTTACCGCATTCCAAAAGGGGTACTAAAGCGAGCGCCTGCCTGCGTGACTTTCGCGCTACAGCTTGGTGTTACTTTCCAGCAATCGCTGGTACTCGGCAACACCTCGCATTATCCGGTGAATCCGAGTTTGATGATCGGTGACTACGTGACACCAGGCAATGGCATATCACCTCAGGCATATCGGCAATGATGCACGGGGAAGCCCTTTCGCACGGCGTTCTCCCGCAAAGCAAAGCAATTACAGAACGATCATCATCAACATCATCATCACCACTACCCACATCATCATCATCATCATCAGAACAGTAGCAACGGCAAGCAAAGTCGCAGACTCGTGTTCAGCTCACCCACCAGTAAGCTTCGTCTTGCCTCGGCCGTGCGAATCCTACATGCCGTCAATCTCGCCAGTCTTGATCCCGACCTGACGAGTCTCAACGAGAAGAACGTCAGCCGTATCACCGAGAACAATACCTATTCGGGCACAGGATTCGGATGGGGTGCTAATAGAAACAAATCCCTCCTGGAGGCGCGCTGGAGAAGACTTCGGGCTGTCCTCTCGTAGCCGTCGATCACGTCCTCATTGTTACTCCGCCTAAAAGATTCGCTCTTCCAGACTCGCAGAGCACGCTCGCCATAAGTTCAGAAGTATGATGATATTTTTCATGACAATACCAGTGTATAGCGTGCCCGTGGAAGAAGCGTGACCCGCATAACGTTCAGACAAGTTTTAAAGAAACGAAACATACGTAAACTGTTTTTGCTCTCCAGCTCGATCTCAAACGATTATAATAATTAACACCCTCGGTATATTTAATTCAAGATGATGCAACTGGTTTGTATTGGATTTTAGGATTCCTATGTGATCAATGCTGTGACGTCACTTTAACGAAGCGTCCCGTACCATTTGTCATTGCAAGAATTATTAGTATTCTCCTGGTAATGTTTTAAGTGACGCGTCAAGAGATTTAGTTGACTCACCTCTACCGTGAGTATTTACCAAATACCAGGACATCAATATTTATTGATATTCATTGATAGAATTGGTATCAATCAGTGCAATGATCAGCGGTACAAATTGATACGAATCAATTTCGATTAACTTATTACACCAATTACACGTTCGTATGACGTTCATTCGAGTACCTTACCTAGAAGACGCGCGAAAGGGCCTGCAAAAGACAATTCACTATGAGACGATGAGAAGATCGATCAAAATCAAAAGAGTACTAGAAGTCGAGAAGTAGAGGCAAAAGAAATTACTTGAATTTAAATCTGTATACGAGTTACAATTTATTTTAATGTACAGCTCCAATGCGAGTTCGACTGCGCCAATTATGAATTCGTTTTGCGCAAGTTTGATAGGCTTCGAGCAATCAGTAAAGCAGACACGCTACATAGAGGTCCTATTATGCGGTTTTAAAAATCGATCTCAAATGAGAATTAAGATTGCGAAAGAAGAGAGAGTGAGAGAAAAAGAACGAGAAAGATTAGTGTAACAAAGATAAAGAGAAGATATTACTGCTCGTGATCGTGCAATGGTAATTTTACATTTACAAAATACTAAGGTCTTGCGAATTGATAGCAACGCTTTAAAACGACACTATGATTGACGTAAGATGATTCGTAATATTTTTTTTTCCCGACAAAAATGAAAAAGATAAAGCTCCTCGAGTATAAGGCGCGATTGGCGAGATGACTTTTAAGTGACAGGCACTGCTGTATCTCGTGCCAAACGTTGTTTGCGTGGTTCGCCGTTGTATATACTCGCATCTTCCATGTCTATTTTATTTTTTATTTCATTCACTACATATATTTTTTTTATACTACCGATGACTGAAATTTTACATTGTATACCTCAGAAGTAAACCCGGTTGTTTCAAGCCTAACGAGGGTAAGCGTCACTCTCTTAATTGTTAAGTAACTGAAAGCCACTTGTTGCTTATAGTATTACAAGCGAAATCCAACGACGCCGCGCATCTTCACTTTAAATGGCAATTACGTTAATGAAACATTTTATTGCTTTCAAGAGAGAAACCGAATGGAAGTAGGTAGTGTTGTTATTATTTGATTCTTTTGTTACGGTGTCTTTCTTCTTTTTCTTTCTTTCTCTTAAATTTCGTTTTCGTGTAGATATCGACGCTCGTTCGTCGTAGATCGTTTATTTTCAATTCCATTTCCTATTATTTTCTGCACTTATGAGATTTTGACAAGAACGGAGGGATATATATATATGTGTATATACATATATAAACTCACCGAAAAATGAAAACGCTTCAGTCAGTATTTTAAGTCATTATGAGTGACCATTCGACCGAACGACTCTAGTTTTTAGTCCTTGTAGTATATATATAGCACGGAAGTAATGCGTGCGGTATTTCAATGTGGTTACGTATAATTCTACGCTAATGTAATTGTGTTGTAACGATTTAACGAATCACTATCGTAGCTGATAAGACGCCTATCCGATTATACATATTCTCTCGTACTCGTGCGAATAAGATGATAAAGAGATGATAGAAAAATCAAGAAACTGTGCAAAGGAATACAAAGATAAAAACCTTACGTCCCAGAAATACCCATTACATTAATGTGGTTTTTTTTTTAATTGTCTCACCGCTACGTCGCTGGACGTCTGTCGAATCGCGCCGGCGATATCGCGAACATTGAGAACCGCACTTTAACATCCTGGATAACAGAACTAATACTTAGTACCTGCGTCGAATAACGATTGATGGATTTTCATCTTATTTGGTCCATCAAGCTACAGGCTGGATTCGATCTACATTCTTGATGATAGCGTTCTGTTTGACGTTGAAGCATCGTGGGTTTTGTTGTAACCCTTTTTTTTACAATTTTTTTAAGCATATTTTTGTCGCTCATGACTGTTTTCAATGATCCGCCCCGGTTTGACAGATCGAATGTTAGTTATATAAACTCTAGTCCTCTTTACTACTTTACATCACAGCAAGTCGCATATACATTTAGTCATTTTGGCCTGAGATTGTTTCTCATGATCAATTATAATTACGAGGAAAAAAAAAGAAACAATAAAAATAGAAATTGAATAACAAACACCGTGCCAACCGGTGCGATCCGACGCGAGGCCAGTCCGGCGTTACGCTTACAATTCTTCTCTTCCTCGTTCCAGCTGCAGCATCCGACGTGCTCTTTTTTATACTGAATATACTCGGGACTCTATTACGTTCCGCGGATCCATTCTACTACTATAAGATATATACTATAATACCTAAGCTAATTAATAATTGAATTAAAATAAATTAAGTTGAAATTTTACCTCACTGGTTTATTTATTCTTGCTCAAAAGGCTCAGGCTGACGGAATTGACGAATGATTGAGAGTGAACTGCGCACCAGCTGTCGTCCTAGAGGTTTAATTGCGATTACGTAAAATCGGCAGGACGTATCGAATGTAGTTTTTGAACTTGGTCTTTTATGATGTATGTGTAAGGTATCATTAGCACTGTATATTTTATCCGTGGCGATTTTCCGTTTTATTATTCCAATAGGATCAGCTGGTGCTTATAGATATAAACACACTGTCTCGGGGTCAGGAGGTCACGCACATTACTATCTACCTGCTGACCTCAGCTTCCATGTAGTACTCGTAGATGATTAATTGCTAGGTAGGTAATTTTAATGCGTGTACGCTAGGTATGTGTAATGCACGATCATGTGACTATAGTGCCATTTCGGCCAATAAAACATCGTTCTCATCAATCAGCTGGTTATTTCTTATTTATTATAGTTTCTCCTTATGTATTTATCCGTGGAATAATATTGCACCCTTGGGAAATTGTGCCGGAAATACGTAATAGTGATGAACTCGATACACGGATTATAACAGAAAATATATATATATTTTTCTTTAAATAGTTACACGTTAACGCATAGACAACAAAACGAATCTCAATTAATTCCACGACTGTCCTCTTGATAAATACATCACATACACTGCCCCGTATCTTGTAATACGACTAACTTTATAAAACGTTTGGATCATTAAAAAAAAAACTCGCTATATTTCTTGTTACCCGGAATACATTGCACCACGTTGTTTCTATTACAGCATTGTGCTATTGGCTGTAAAGTCCCATCCACAAGTGGAAACAGCAAGCGTTAACAAAGCCCTCGACCAGGTGGTACACATCATTCACTGTAAAGGGGGAACTCAACACTTCGGCAGGATTTCTATAGACAACATACAAATCCTGAAAGATATGAATAAAAAACATTAATGAACAATATACCATGACCTTGAGATCCTTCAACATTATCTAAGCTCCCGTTGCAACGGTGTTTTTTCATCTATTCGTATAATATTACTTACACCTCTAGACGTGTGAAGATCAATTGTCAGCATCATGAATGCTTGCAAGTAACTGGATGGTAGTACCAAATGATGAGTGACATTTCCATCAGGTGCATTAAATTGCTTATGGTGCTCTTGATACTTATTCTGTAAAACTTTGGATAGTGTCTGATACCAGGTCACTGGCTGATTTATCAATGGACTTAACCTTGAATCCAATACAGATAAGGGCTCGACACGAGCCAATGATCGAAGTTCCATAAATTCTGCATAACTCATTGTTGATTTGTTCTCCAAGAGCTTGTTCCAGAGTAGATGTGTCCTACAGTGCAAAGCACCACGCTCTACCATACTCATAATATGCTCACGTGCAGCTTGAGCTTGTGACATAATCATCTGTTGCATGACCTGCTCGTGTGAGGAATAATATCCTAGATAGTTAATAGATTCCTGGCGAATCTGTACAAGTTGTGACGAGGCAGAATCCACGTTTGGGATACTTGAAGTTTGAGTTAACGGTGAACTAGGAACTGGTGGTGGAGTTGGTGCTAGAGTATTATTGACATCGTTGCCATTATCAGGTTTAGTATCAAGATCCTTTGTAGAAACAGTTATCTCTTGGTTATCGCGAGATTCGCTTGAACTCAAAACTGAATCTGTTTTCGTATTTTTTAAAGAAATTTGTGACATGGGTGACACTGGACTGGAGCCTCTGGAACTGTCGGCGTGTGAGCTTGTTGATTTTACTACGTTGTAAACTGTACGGAATTTACCAAGCTTATTATTCTCAACTTCTCTCTTGGGATACAGTTCTCTCTTGCTGGTTAACATTAGGTAATATTTCAGTGTGATTTCTGTTTTTTCCATCTGTGGTGGCTGCTCTAATCGTGTCACAATTAATGTCACATCGAAGTCATCTGTGTGTTTCATATCTTGAGCGTCGCAGTAGCTTATCAGGGGAGTGCTCTGTAGTCGGACCAGGGAGAATTCACTGTCCTGGTTATCGTAGGAGTCCCCAGACATACCAAACACTTGCATGCCGTAGGCTTTCTCATGGGAAAGTAAGTACTGGTACAAGGTACGAGCTGGTGTTGCAAGGTTCGTTAAAGTTACTGCATCTAAAATGATTGATGACAATAATTAATATATATCTTAATAATTAAGAGTGTTGATACTCACCACTGTAGACAAGATTTCTCGCATAGTTAGGTGCCTTTGAATAATACTTATTAAAATCGTCAAGGAAGTGTGTAAGATGGTAGCCTTGTCGCAGGGACCAATGTCCACTTCCGGCGATGTATGAATGGATGCAGCGTAAATGAAAGTCATAAGTGAACGAATGAAGATGCATATTAATCTTGATCTTGTCGCAGGCATCCACAAAGCTCAGCATAAACTGTAGACATTATAAATTCATTAATTTTTACTGCTAATAAGGTAGTGCGAATAATTTTATGTATTATTCACCTGGTTGACTAGGGCACTGCTCGTTTTAGTTTGAAGTCTACTGCATTCTACTATATGTAGTTTGACGATGAAAAATGGCTGTGCCAAATTTATTTCAAACAATAGGACACCGCCGAGCATTGACTTTTGTAGATAACAGGAACGTTCCTTGTTTGAATTTCCATCCCTAAAAGTTTAATGAAATGTTTCAGTAATATGATCAAGTATTAGTTTCTTTATACAACATACGTTTTACGCTGTGATTCCACTTGAACTGGATTGAATCCTAGCACTTCCAAATACTGTTTGTATTCGGATAACATTGAATCACATAATTCTTGATGCCATTCAGTAACGACACTATCATTCGAATGACCATTGCCACTTTTCACATACTGACTATTCGATGGGGATTGTGGCTGTAGATTGACATTCGACAAGACATTTGGTGGGGGTGGTGGTGGTGGCGGTGTCAGTGAATGATCTCTGGTGGCAGCTGATTGCAATCTCCAATTTGGGAGAAATAATAAAGGACTATGACAATAATGAATCAGTCTGGAGTGTTGCTTAAAAGTATTCAAGGTAGTTAATGATATTGGGATGTTGGGTGTAGCCCCACGACTCTGCCACAGTGTACTCAGTCTCTTGAGATCCTCTGAAAAAAAGATACTTCATATAAAAGAAATATAAATTATTTTTGACAAGATTCATGAAATAGATTGTTTACCCTTAGATTTTTTCTCTTGGTGTCTCAGTTCTTGAAAATCATTAGCTGCTTTTATAACTGGATCCATAACAGTACCAGAATGGTGAGGACTTGGTTTGGCATCTCTCAACACTTGAGAAACTGAATTATTAAAAAATAAATTAGTATTTTTCCCTGACTGTCCACGACCAGCTGGTTTTGACCATTCTTTGCTATCGTTATGTAAAGCGTGGGAAAACTTTGTGAGAGTGTCCATATCCGTTATTTGATAGTACTGAAAGCTCCCTCTATCACCCTGTTGATAATTTTGCATAGGCTGGTGATAAAACACTCCTAATTTTTGCATTATTATATTTGAGAATAAACTGGATCTTGATGTTAGCCATGTACCCAGCTTTGTTGCCTGCTTTATTAGTATCTCAGATCTCTCTTTGGACCAATTGTACATATATAAGATAATCTGCAAAAAAAACAAAATAATAGACATCCATTGACTTTTTCATTATATCTAGTTGACTGTAACTTTCTAAATTGATCAACCGTACATTGTCACTTTGTACTCTGGCCAAGAGAAATCGCTGTCGCGGTACAAATTTTGAATCCAGTATCAAAGGATTAAACTTCTGAACTAGTTTTTGATCTAAAAAAGAATGTTCGTTACAAAAAATATTATCCATTGAATGATATAAATTATAAATATTCATTAGATCTTACCTTTCGGACCCAACAGGTCCGGTTCTACAGTTTTTCCAAAAGAGGCTTTCCATTGATAAAAATTTCTTGCTACTAAAATGCACTTGGTAAATGTACTATGATCGTCTCTGGACAGATCACAAGGAATATACACCACAGAACTGTCATCAACTTCCATCTTTAAGGATCTTGATAACCACCCTATATTAATACTCTCCATGCTTTCCGATGCCTTGAAAGGTTTACTATTAAGTGGATCCTCCTGATTAACTGTATTAGTGTTTAAAAATGGTTGTCGATCTTGAAGAACAAATGTTTTAGTTGTTGTATCCGGTGCATTGCTACGTATAAGGTTCTGAAGTTCCTTTACAACAACCGAAAGTGGATGCCGTCGTTGAATGACGACCACATGTTTCTTAACAGACGGTACACCAATTTCTAATGCAAACTGAAACCAGTAAGCTAAAGTCATATGATAAACTTCATGTAATTTCCCTTCTTCTCCATATTCATAGTGATTAATTTCAATATTCTCATGAAGTTTTCCCTTATTGGTTTTGATTTTAATGGGTGTTTGGGTTTCCTTATTTACTGTGGGTCGCACTTGGATGTTATCACATGATAATGGTTCTGTGAGAACAGTAGGTAGAAGATTATATTCTGTGACAAGATCCCACGTCGCGTGTTTCACAGCAGCACGTAATTTTTGTATTAAAGATTCGAGATTTACACGGCCCTGTTTCCAGATCCTAAATTCGATCAAGGCTTCAGGTTTAGCATTGGACTTGGCATTTGAATTCTTGTTGCCTTCATAAACAGAAGTGGATACTATCTCCTCAAAGTCTTCAACCTTTAAAGAGATAGGTAAATTGAAATCTGTAACTGGAGCTTTCTCAGTCCGTATTAGATCACCATTAGAATTGACAATAGCTAGTGCAATACAAGCAATTCCTCTACTGCCACTGGATTGACTTTGATTGTATAAAAATATATCAGATTCAGACACTCGATTGTCAGATCCTTCCGGTTGAAAGTAATCTTGAAAATGATAATTCGACCTAGGATCCGTGTACTTGGGTATATGTAAAAATTGAAGTATATTCTGTCTAAGATAATAACCCAAAGCGTCAATTCTAGGTAAACAATGTGGTTGCACAGACAATTGTACGATGCTTTCTGTTGACTTGAATGGTCTCTGTATAAAATGCACATCAGCTGGTGTCAATTTGCACATAGGGTTCCTGGCAAGCAATCCAGACAAGACTTCTAGTACAGCATCATCCAGCCTATTCTGAAGTACTTGCACGAGCCCACACTTAACTTGCTGACCAGCCTCCGATATCCCATGTACCATGAGTATAATAGAGTCGCCAGACTTGTTCAGAATATCACACTCCTTTTCTCCAAAGGATCGCACCCTGGGTCTGGAGTCGTCGGCTGATGTCTGATCGTTGGACGAACCATGGCCCCTGGATTGTGACAATGATGCTACACTACTGCTTCTTGAAACGACTAGTCTCTCATCACTTTCCGATAATTTATTTTGAAAGCACTTGGCCTCGCTAGTTTGTTCGTGAAGTCGCAGATAAAAGACATTTTCATTTGGTTCCTGGTAAACGAACATGTTATTTCTGTTGTTCACTGAGAAGCGGTTTAGTACACCATGCAGTGCCTTGATACCACGAGACAATCCGGATTTCCCAGGGCCGGTTTTGAGACGTGGATGCAGACAGAAAGGAACTTCCCATATAACGGGACAGCGAAAGAGTCCTGGAGTAACGTTTGATGTTGGAGTGTGATTCTGAAGAGAGCTTCCTGATTCGCTTCCTGTCTCTCCTCTCCAATTATTATGATCTTCTGATGACTCAGGTTCCAGGAGAGGATCACAGATGCGAGTATCGTGAAGATTTTGCAGAAGGAGGTACTGATTCACTCGACGACATATAGCCTTTATGTGTGAGACTACCATCTTCTGAATCTGACGGTAACGGTCTACTTCAGGTGAAGCTAGTTCTAGAAATCTGCAACGACCCAATGATTAAATTCCATCCATGCAAGAGAATGATATTACTTTATATACCTGCAATGGAAGTAAACATCCACGTGACTGAGCTGGACTTTTAAAATCAACCAAAAGTTTGGTAGTAAAGTTCTACGTTTGTCTAAGTCAGTCAGCCAATGACAATCATCTTCGGAATTACTACTATCACCCTCGTATCCATCATCTGTTCCTATTGGTCCTTCACCTAGACTAGATATTTCTGAATGACAACCGGATGGATCACCAGAATCTTGTCGACTAGTACGATTATTGGTATCGGTTTTCTCCTGCTTCTTATTATCCGAAGGTGCATTGTCTATGCGTGTAAAAAATCCTCATTAGATTTTGTAATTATGTTTAATTTTTGTACTAGTATAATTAACAATGCGTTTACCTTCTTCAAATATCTGATCTTCCAAATCTTTCCTATCTTCAGATATCTGTTCCTCAACGCTGGACTTTCGCGCAGGATTTTTTGCAAAATAAAACAAATCACCTTCCGGCCTTATACAATAACGATCTATCTCAAGTTTCTTTAATTCTGCCAAGAATTTTGGAACGCTACGCTCAGCCGGAAACACAAAATGCAATGGTACTTTATCTGTATGGCAACTGGAACGTTCGTGCGATTCAGAAACGTGTCGAGCGACAAAGTTTAAAGTTTCTTCAGAAGGTGTAGATTGATCAAGAAGAGCAGTAGCGGTCTCGTCTTGTAGTAGCCATTCGATCTCATCCGTTAAATTTGCAATGGCGTTGTGCTGGTAAAGCGGAAGATGAGGAATTCTTTCTTGTAGTGATTCCTGCGTCTCGGATAGTTGTGTATCATTACCAGGACTACTTTCACTGTCAGTACGTGTGCTACTTAAAGGAGAACCACTACAATAAGACGTGGTTCTAAGACCAGGACTATGTTCTAAACTGACTTCAAGCACTTCCTTGGGAAGATTCAAACAGATGATATCAAGAGTAATTTTCAGATCTGACGGATCCCGATCCTCATAATCGTCAAGTCTCTGTACTATTTCAGTAAAACAAGTTGGCAGAAGCTTCACGGATACCGAGGGAAAGCTAGGTTTTAAATGAATTGAGCAATTCAATTGTAAGAAGAGAGGATGCTCTTTGTTGAAATTGTCATCTTCGCGAAAGTCACAGCTAAGAGATCCTGTTGAAGCACAACTGGAAAGTTTTGCGGCATCTTGAAGATTTGTTGTTGGCCACGTAGCATTCATAGCTTGATTAACTGAAAGAGAATGCATCGTGAAGTAATTATTACATTAAGATATAATATTTTGGATATCAAACTAATAATTACCCTTTACGACATTATTATCGGCCTTGCAATCCACACTTTCTGAGTGAAAGGTAAAGCCTTCCAATTCGTCATCGCTATCTGTTCTATTAGAATTCAATCTCTCCTGCAAGTATTTTTTTTACTTCAATATGGAATGCCTAATTTATATAATAAAGTATTCAGATTAATTTATCCATTACAACAATAGCCTACCACTCTGTCCAGAGTCCAAGAGGGCGAACAATAGTAAAATTCTGGATGAGCCGGCACGGTTCTAAATGCTACAGTCATTATCCTCTCAAATTTATCTTTAATCAAATTATGCAAAGGTTGCACATCATTACACGCAGCAGTTTCTAAGCGACTTTTCAAGTCACTGTCTGAGGAAGAACTAAGATGACGACAGACGGATCGAAAATACTTTGTGATATTGATTTCAATGAGATGCTCTTCACATTGTTCAACCGCAGCTTCCATATCTTCGTAGCTTAACGGATGCTGAAGAGCAAGGGATTTGTAAACAGCCACCACATAGCAGTTGCAATGAGCTAAGCTCAAAAGCTTGCAGTGCTCTGTCAAGCTTCGTTGATCTATAACAGCGAAAGGGTTTTTGAATCATTCTTAAAATGAATCTTACTTCATAAAAATCAATTCAATTGAATATTACCATTAAATATATTATCGGAATCCTCGCTCTTAGGTTCAGGTGATGAAGGTTTAGTGTCACAACTGGATTTCAAGTTCAAAAAATCCTCCTGGAGGGGTTCTCCTATCTTGAACGTATGATTTTGATAAATATCTTTGGCGCGTGGTGATTGAAGTTTCTCAACAAGAGCATCAATCAGTACAGCTAATGAACAATCATAAACATAGATCGGTAAGATCAATTCCTGCTTTGGAGTCTCTTTTGGCTCTCTGGAAGGATTAGCTTTTGGTGTACTATGCGGTGTGGTACATTGACTCGAACCATTAGAGTCTGTTTCACCAATTGGTAAATTTATAAATGATTCGGATCTCTTGATTTTTCTTATACACGAAGCTGGACTCGAATCCTTCTTTTCTAAATCATGGGAGCTCATGATTAATTCATCTTGCCCAGTACAATGACTATGATTATCATAATTTTTATTATCATTGTCTCCCGCAGTACTGATAAACAGACGTACATCTCTCGCAGATGCTGGTAACATTGTAACGATTACGTGAGTGACACTTATTCCTTTGATAAAGCATCTCCATTGTGGTTTGGTTGCCGAATTTTCTAAAAAAGATGGACGATATAAGCACAATGATGCTACTCTAAGCTTATGAGTGATCAAAAACAAAATATTCTATTGTACCCGTCTTAATGGAGAAGGGAAAAGGCGGTCCGTTATCTCGTGATCTATTTAACAGCATCTCTGTAAAATTCTCTGAATCCTCAGGGGTAAGTAATAATTCCTTATTATGAAGACGCTTAACATGTTCAAGAAATCCTTCCATAAGAATTCCATTAGCACCGTAACTACTCTCATCTATGGATAATGGGGCTGTAACAGTTCAAGATAAGAACAAGATCAAGTATAATTTCCCAAAGACCTGAATACTCGAGACTTTTCCTACAGGAGAAAGATACTGACCGTCATTGAACATAGAAAATAGAAGTTCAGCCTGTTGACATTTTGGCAAAACGTTGAGTATTTCAAAAGTGAATGGCACCAAGTGAATTCGTTCGTCAGTATTAGGTGGACCCTCATGAAATGTGGCAGATGCACCACGTCTATTAGATTTCCCAAGTGTTCCAGTGCTTCCTGCACCAGCATGAATTCCTTGGCACTGTTGTCCTGGTGTAGGACCATTTAATTTTTCACTGGGGATGACCTGACTTAGTAGACTCAAGTGTTCCAACGTCAGTAGGGCATTAACGCACTCCTCATCAATCTGAGCTATCTGAAATCGATAAAAAACAAACCCAAAGACATGAGTAACATGAAAACGTTCAAGAAGGATGATTGATCGTTTATTAATGAAAATAAAATTTTCTATAGTCTTAGCCACGTAAGTTAGGCGTGTCCCTCGGCCGTCACGTGCTCAAATAAACTGATATCAGTTTAGTGAGTCATTGAACCAGGATAAAAATAACGTAAAATAATTTTAGAATTTTACACTAAATTATGACACTGGCTCCATCAGTTTTTATTACTTATTTTAGGCGATACAAGTAAACACTTGTAAGAAGCCAGATTTTAGGTAGATTTTATGTAACACTTTGTCATTACATTGTGGCATATGTAAATCTGCAGTTATGACACTTTGAAACAGGAAGTATCACAGAAAAACATTATGTAAGGATCCATGTTAAATTAGTGAACTGTCGACCTAATATAGAAATATATATAGATATAGGAATTACATACAAATATGTATCTGCAGAACAGATAACTAAGACTATTGCATACAGTTCTTGAACTGTGATTCAAATTAAAATGGTAGCAGATATCATAATAAGATTACACAGTAATACTCGAATCGTGATAATAAGAAAGAAATTAACAGAAAAAATAATATATCGTGTTTATTACAAACAATAATAATACAATGCCAATTAATTTTCGTACTGGTCTGATAATAAGTTTTGTTTCAATTAATTATAGTTTCTTCGATGTAACAATTTATTGGACATGACAACTGGACGGGATGGAGGTACAGCTTTATTTGGTACAAAGTAAAGTCTAAAAGAAAAATACAAAAATAAATATGTAACGTGTATCAATAAAATAATGTCCCTTGAAACAAAATATATTTATATTCTTTGTTTGCTAATTTTTCCATGAGTTCCATGAAATAATTTACAAGATAAGTTTGTCCCAATATATCTATCAGTCTGCCGTATAAGATCCGCATTAGAAATGGCCGTGGTAATTCGAGCAGCCAGGAATAAGTTGGAGGAGTTGAATCTCACTTTAACGCAAAGCGAAGAGACCACTTCTCCACTTGAACCATGACGCTCCGATAAATGAATCTTTTCGCGAAATATAGCCAATTCGAAATGTATTGATCGTCGATAAAATCGGCGATGGTATATCAGGTAAGAATAGATGACGATGTTCCGCGAGACCTTGAGCTGGAAGAGTTAGATCTGGCAAGTTCCCAGAGCAAAATTGCTCACTGCCTAGATCCCCACTTCCAACTAAAGGTATGGCAGATCGTGATCGGTAGTCCTAGAACGTAGGAGGTCCGCAGGAAATGACGAAGACAGCGTAAAGAAAGAAAGAAAGATCCCAGGACGAATTCTGCTCCATGTTCGATCGAGGTGAGACGAGAAGAAATTAAAACGCTTTTATGTAAACTGGTCATTAAGAAATACCGATAACCGTTCGTTGATTCACAATCAATGTGCATAACAGTTACGCGACGAAAGATCGATCGTTGAACCGATAAGATCATCTGCGCGTATGTGACACCAGAATATTTTTATTAAAAAAAAAAAAAATTCATTAAAATTACAGCTCCCGTTTGATTGATAATTTTTATATAATTATTTACATAGACGAAACGATGTATCTAGTATTTTTTATAATTCACGTGTAATATATTCTGTACTTTTTTTATAGCCAAGCAACTTTGTCGTCACGCCTGTTGGAATCGCGATTATCCGAGGACACGTAAGCGGTGACACTTTGGACAGATATCTTTTGTGAAATTAAAATAATAAAAGACCGAAGACCACATTCGCTCCGTAGAGGAAAACGCACGAAAAGCTAATAGGTAGAGGTAATCCGATCACTAGCGGGCCCAGAATACTCCCTGGGCCATATATATACCTGAGGAGACTGATAGGAAAACCCCGTTCTAGCTCCCTCATCGATATCTGAGCCCCACCCCGATAACGATAACGATACCTCGGCGATAGATGGTTACATCTTTTCAATATACGACACACAGCTTTCAACGATCGAACTATCGTCCTTTTTATGGTACCGAGTTATTGCACCATCGATACTCTTCATTGAAATCAGTCCAAAAGACATGGAACAATATTCCAGACACTGGGAACTGGGAGGAAAATGAGCAAGGGACCAAAATGGTATTTCCTTTTCTTTCTAATAAGAAAATAGAGATGAACAAAAAGAACCAATGTCCGTTCAATTCGAAGCGACCCAACGTAAAAAGAGTCTCGGATGAACTCCGAACGAGTAATAGAGGAAGATACGAGTTTGAAGAGGTCACAGTGAAAAATGCACAAGCTCGCTAGATATTTATGTCACGGCTTATGATTGCAACTATTGGATAAGTATATCTGTAGATAAAGTGGAGTCAGTTATGCTATAGATAATAAATGTATTATAAACAGCACTGATGAGATTTCTCGACCGAATCAACGAAAAAGATCTGGTTTCTACCGAGAGTCGGCTTGTTGAATACTTTTAGGATTTAGATGACTTCCCAAAGCTGTGTAACTGCAACTTGTGAATGATCTCAGTTAAATTTTCAGGCAATGTCGTTGCTCACTTGAAATGACGCGTTTGTAGCTCAAATAGGTTCGACAGCTTTTCCTTCTGCTCTTGGGCTGGTCATGTTTGTTAAATGGGATGTGATACGAGTGAGTCGTAATTTTGAGGTGGAGATAATTCGTGATTATATAACTTTATGACAAAAGGAAAACGCTCATTAGTTTCCATTTTGGTTTGAGATAGTGCTTTAGAAGTAGAAGACTAAACGCGTGACGTTTATTGAAATTTTATTGACTATGATAGTCTAGGAAAATATTGAGTTTGTCACAGGTGTATTTTCTGAATGAATCTTTGATATAATAATATCTGAATGGGTTTAGGCGATTCTTTCCTCTCAGACGTTGTAGGTATCATGGATTTTTGGATCTTGGAGGCATATTCAGCAACGTGGTTCAGAGTGCATCGGCTAGTAGATATACGGTCCTCTCTGACGGAGATGTTTGCACAGAGATAGACGTTACTGACAAAATAAACCTCTTCAGAAAGCCACCAGTCCGTAGAACTTTTTATATTATTGATTACGGACATTATCATGTCGGCTTAAGATAAGGATACCTCCAGGAATTGGAGAAATGCTTTCAAAGTCCCTACTACGCTAATTTTTGGTATAGACTGAGAATTGGAATGAACAATTTTTAGGATGGCAAAATGGAAAATTATTATAGCTTTTTGAAACTGGTGAAAATAACTTAAAACTAATATGAATATTGCTTTGGATAATCTGAGGATTCAGGATCAATAAAAATTGTGGATTCTCAGGATTGATAATGTTAATTTATCAATTGTAGAGTTTTAGGTATTACATGTATATAAATATTTTATGTAACACTGAAATTAATTTTACCGAATGCGTATCGAGTTGATTAGACTTGGTATTCCTTAAGAATCGAATGTAATCAGGAGAATTGTAAGGTATTGAATCTAGATATCATATCGTCATTGAGACTAACTCCCACAAGCAAGCAGTCTTATCATTCTAGTCACGTTAACCAATGAATGTTGTAACGAAGAACATGACTGGATATTATACATTTGACGAATAAATTTATATGATGTAAGATACATTTAATTATGTATAAAATTAGACTCACCGCATCGGGTATCTGATGGTAATAAAGTGGATGCATGTATTCAGCTGTCTGATGAATCGGTAGTTGAACTCGGCCGCATTGGGGCTCAATCCAGACTTCAGTTACAATTTGAAAATCACCACAGGACTCATTATCCTCAGTACCACCATCTCCGTCACCAGTTCCTAAGTAAAATAAAATTGATTAGAAAATTCTAAAGCATTGTACAGAAATACTTTCAACATATAACTAATTCAATATCTGTTTACCTTCATCGGTATCTTCCTCTGACCCACTTTCTTGTTCCATCGATGGATTAACAGTTTTGTGAGGTGGGAACAAAACGTATTGTATAATGCATGGATGTGATAGACCTTCAACACCAGGACCTTGCATTTGTACTTCTAAAACCATGTTTATGATACCCGCAGCAGAATAGGCAAAGCTAAAACCTTCGGCTAAACGTATTCTATAAGAGACCAAATATTTTTTTTAATTGTTCATATTCAAGATGACAAAAATGTACTATGATTCTTACTTAGTGATCGTGGAGAGTATCCTGGCAATGGCCGTCGTGTTAAGTCTAGGTAAAACGATGTCAGGAATTGTATGAATAAGTGGCTTTTTAACAAGCCAAAGCCAACGACTGTGATATAAATATCTTGACAATGTTGTTGTCAAGCTACCACCAGGAATTGGGGTATTTTTTATGACAGTTGGTTGTGTTCCATCTGGAAATACTACGGTGCTCAAGTCAGTAGGCATACGTTCATACCGAATAAGAATTCTTTCTAAAGGTTTATGAACAATTGTACAACACGGAATCTCTCGTTGTTCCGTAGGTCTGTTTGGTAACGTTAATTTAGACAATCTATCCACGAGATCTACGACTACGTTGTGTCTGACAACGCCTTCTGTACCACCAGCGAAAGCCACGTTCAATACAACGCATAGTGCTTTGCAGCTCACACGAATAAGGGAGAATGATACTGGTGGTTTATCCATTTCACGGTATATAAATTGAACATAAGTATGATTCTCGACTAGGACAAATGTAGCCCAGTTTTTCAGCATAGCGTACAGAGATGCAGCTGCTTGTCTGCATTGAACACATTGAAACCGTCCACTTTGATTAGCTTGATGAAGATGTCTTGGTAGAGGTCTATCGTGTGACAAGACTAAGGTAACTCTTTGAGAATGCATCCATCTAGCCCACTGAAGTGGATCCAGAGATACAACTGGTTGCCAAATTTGACCAAACTGAGGGCAGGCAGCATCGCTGAAAAGATAAACGTATTTTGAATTTCTACAGGAAATGATTCACCTCGCGCTATACGTACCTGAGCAATATAGTGTTGACTGAAGGATACGTTGGCAAATAGAAAACTGGCATACCACTTTTGATGGTATCTGGTACGCTGTACCAAGGCCAACCTGATCCAGGAAACCAACTGAAATGTGAGAGCATGTTATCGCTCTCCGTTAACGATGATAATGCTATCCAAAATCGAGAGACGACGCTCTGACGGTACTGCGATTTCAATGGTTTTTTAGATAAACACGTGATATCATGCAGGAATTCATAAGGAGCTGTAAACATGTATAAAACTTGCCGACTTCTTAAATACTTTGAGGAGCAGCAGACGATTGTATATACTCACCTTCGATTGTGATCGTGTATTGAATAGTGTTTGATCCAGCCAACGATTTTGGGGGCCATTGACACGTTACCAGATATTCCAAAAATACATGTGTTTTCCATGGTAGCACAAAATACAATTCAAGATAGCCGTCCCGCAATGTAACTCTTTTTATTAAATAACCTTCTCGCAAACGGCAACACAGTAGACTACTCAATGTGCAAGTGACTTTGTCATCGATTTGCTTTTTCCTCAAAAGCTGAGGGGATTTTTGACTATGAAACAAAGTATTTTCTGTGTACCAGGCTTTCATATCATCCGTTGTGATGGAACTGTCACGATACAAATGCCAGCACAGAAAATTTTTCTGGTAAAGATTCATATTCGTTTCATCCATTGGTACCTAGTGATTATTTATTATTTTCCAGGTTTGACTAGATTTCTACATCTTAGGATATATCGATTAAAAGGGTCTTACTGTTTGTGGAATGAAAGTCATATAAGATCCTAATGTGGCTCTTGCCAGAAACCGTAACAAGTCTGGATATGGAACTAGAGCATCTGCACAGTGTGGATGATACGTACTGCCCACGTGTATAAAAGTGCATGCGACTGTGGATGCTCGTAGTTGTTGCAGCACAGAATCTAGTACGTGCACATCTGCTACACCCACTATGCCATCAGATACCACTACAAGATCTGGAAAATAAAAGTAGTTTTGAATATTAGTACGATAAATTGTTTTTCAATTTGCTTTAATAGCTTAAGAGAAACCTACGAGCACAACTGTGCTCTGGAAGAAGAGCAAGTGCTAGAATTCCATATCGTAGCATATTAATAAAACTAGCTTCCGGTGATACCATGGAAATATTTGCAGCATTGTTACTGTTGCTTTGACCTATACAAGTGCCACCCTCTTCAAAAAGTCCTCCTACCAATCTTTCGCTTTCAGCTCTCAATGTTTCTAATTGCTGGTTAGCTATGCCTGTGACGAATGCTACTTTCTCTTCCAAACATTTTAATTGCTGCTCTATGCATTGTATCAGATATTCAATGTTTTCCACCGTAAGAAGCCAACCCTGTACAAGAACTTGTTGAGCAGGACTTGTGAAGAACGGAGTATGAGCTATTATTGTGATGTAAATTTCAGGCTGCATTATTCGCTCACTTCCTGGGATAACGAACTATAAAAGAAGATTTATTTTATACATTGTGTGAATTAGATTTTATATCATGATCTTATCTCTGTTGAAATACGTACAGGTTTAACTATACATTCCAGACACTGTTTCATTGCCAAATAAACCTCATCTATCACAATTTCCCCATGTTGTATATCCTGAAATAATAAAGTTAGATGTTAGATATTCACTTTTTTAAATTAAACCATTATTGTGAATTAAAATATCACTCACAACAGTGGCAAGAGATGGACTGAGGTCTAAACTGAAAGCCATCCTGTACTTGTGTGCCAGAAAAACTAAGGAAGTTGCAGTAGTAATCTTATATTGATACAAATAACTATTATCCGACCTCCAAGAAGCTGGAATGTCTCTTGGAAGGACAGAAACAATTTCCAGTTCTGGAACTTCTTCATTTTGTATATCCGGATGTTGTATCGTTATAATGCTTTCCAAATGTTCTAGCATCCACTGAACCCTGACATTTCGTGATATTGGAAAGCCTTTTTTCATCAGCAAATAAACTGTGTCTGCTTCCAAGAGTATCTGCTCCTGTATAAAAAAACAAGTAAATAATAAAAGATATCGATCCTGCTCTCAAATCAACAGTCAAAAGAATAACTTTTGTAAAATTACATAAATTTGATTCACCTCATTTTCTATGTCAAGATCCATGGCACTATGTTGTTAATAACTAATAACATTATCCATCTATCATTTTTATGAAACCTTTAAATACCCTGCTGTCAGAATTTCATCAAAGTGGAATTCCAAACATTATTGTAGCACGGTGCAAGTACAGAAGTGTTATTTATCTAGATGCTTGACCAAAGGTCACGTCATGTCATCTCTGATTTATTTCAAAAAAGTTTTATATTTAAAATTAATAACAAATGTAACATAACCTAAAGAAATCATACGAGTGATCGTATGCTGACGCTGTATAAAATTCTAATCACATTCCTTTGACAGATAAAAGTAATCAATTTTTTCACAAATTTAGATCACCATAAAACGATTACATTCGTCAAATAGTATTTCAACTCTTTCATATATGTAGAAATATTTTCGGCAAAGAAAATACTATTCAAACCCACCATATCTAAACTCATATGGATGAACACTGGGTTCGCGACACGTTGTAGTAACATAAAACATTTAATACGACGTAGAAAACTGTGGTCACCACATATAATAATCACAAATTGATCTTTGCTCGGAAGAGCATATTCTATACAATCAATGCAAAATACAAGGCTTGCAATAAAATAAGAAGGAATAGTACATCACAATCCTTTATTATTAAGAAAAAAAACATCCAGAACTCGCTTTACTTGTAATTATGCAGTATACAGGAAATTCATGTAATTTTCAAAGTGAAAGTATTTCACAAACTTGAGGTTGATCAATGTAATAAATCAAGACATTTATAAGAAATACAACATTCAGTTTATTTCAGCGATTCCTAAGCAATAATTCCCTAACAAATTCGAAAGGAGTCTCTGATATATATTGTGTGTATAACATTGATACTGTCCCATTCAATGTCTTTTGGAGTAATGCCGGTTCAACTGTAAACTTTATTTTGTTAGATTTCAAGAAAAAATTACATTTCTGTAACATCACATTTCGAATGATTAGTATTAAAATGATAATAATTAAAAAGCATTACTATTAATTAAAAATTATCTCTAATTATTAATAATAGTGTACAACCATACATTTCTTGGGGGGACAAGACTGTGTTTATAATTATAGCGGTTCAGTTAATTAGGCTGGCGCTTCATTGTAATACCTCGTACACGCATACCCTCTTCACATACACACACATATAATATCGCCCATTTTTCTTCTTTATCTTGCTCACTCACGATTTTACTTATCATCATGGTTATCGCTTTGTCATTCAAACGTTTCATTTTCTCCGTTGCGCTTTTCTTCGCTGTCTGTTTAAACACTGTGGCATTTCATCATTGTCCCCGCAGTACTATTCAAACTATCGAACCGGTTACAACATATCGCTGATCACTTTAAAGTGCAGTATATTACAATTTTCTCCCTATTTATCCCTTAAAACATACTCAGAGTCCTATCTAGCAATACACTTACATATGAATCTTATCATAGCCTTATCAATTAACCTTAATTAAACGCCCCAATCTCGCTTTGTTGGGAATTAAGCTTAAGCTCTGCGTCTTCATCAAGATCCTTCTGAACAAAATAAACTCTAACTTGGGTAGCATCGAAGGTTACTCTCCGTAATTACACGATAATTAGTTATATGTATATACATATGCGTGTATTTATATGTATATATCGAATAAATCGGTAGTAATAAGATCTTGAGCGAAGATCAAGCATATGTTACCAGGTTCCTTTCTCTCTATGATTGGATAGTGCAAAAACGAATAGTTCCTTTTCTTTATCTTTTTTTACAAACGATTGTGTCCAGAACATAGTCCAGACAGACACAACATCACATTTAAGAGACAGATACCTTAAAACACGTGAGAGCGTCGATCGGTTTTTTTTTTCCATTCACAGTAAGACTTACGCAAATCCAAATCCTTCGCTGCACTCGTGAATTGCCTTCAGCAGATTACTACGTAGTTTGTCGTATGTTTCGTAGACTGGCAAATCCAACTGATTGAAGCTGTAATGATAAGTGTTGTGCGTGTACGTTTAATTTGATGCGATTGAAATCAAGTTAAGTGACGACACAAATGCGCAAGAAACTTATTGCTTGAATTAAAAGTATCATTGGACATCAAACTTACCACGTGTGGGCTGAGGGTAATCTATCAGTTGAGCGGTCATCTCGATGAATTTGGAATTTCTGTACACCATTCATACCTTCCAAGGCACCGAAACCTTGCAAAGGTACTTTCGACGTGCCAGTAACAAATTGCAAGAACTTTGCTCTGTCTGCTTGATCGAATCCTCTCAATGCACGCCAGAACCATTGGATCTGTAAGATACGAAATTATTAATAAGACCTTAGGACTATCGTAGACTGTGACAATTTGGATAATTCAATAATTACCTGCAATGATGTGGGACTGTATTTGTGGTATTCGGTATTAGTCTTAAGATCTTCAATGTCGACATTAGGCAAGCCGCTAATTAGTAATTCTAATTCCTGCTCGTTGAAGATGGATATCAGTCGTTTTGGGATAATATCGTAAAAGCCCTCCAAAAATGCGTTGAGTCTGGTAGTATAACAAAAAGAGAAAAAAAGAAGTTATATTATCGTGAAATAAAATTAAAATTAGCAATTCCAGTGACATGAATTAAAAAAGCATGAAGAGATACTCACTGTTTACGAATAGCTCCAGTCATCTTCATCTGACATACCAATCGGATATACTCTAGCTTCGTTTCTTCCGTGACGATTATATTACGGCCATTTGGAATCAAATCTCGAACATCGTTGACACCAAATTCGTTTACCTAAAAATATTAGATTTAATTTATCAAATCCGATTGAAATAGAAAACTATTTGAGAAGTGACAGAAAGAATCCGTTTATTAGTACCTCTGCCGAAAATGTCAGCTCGTATCCGAGATCAGAGATATTGTGTTCTGTCAGATACACAAGGCCTTTATAGAAGCTGTAATCTTCGCTCTCCATGTCAGTATGCTTGACGAGTATTCCGAGTATGTGTTTATAGAAGCTACGTGTGAAGTAACACTCCAATAATTTGTTATCATAGATGGCCTTGGCTGTTGAAAATAATTAATTATTATCAACAGTGTCGAACGATGAAAAGACTCCTTTAATAATTATGAAGAGTTTCAATAGTTAACAGCAACTTACCTATTACCCGCCCTACGAATTTGTAGTAGCATAAGTGATTAGGGTTGCAGTGAGAAGATGAATTAATCATGTACGTAACACGATCCCCGGGACTGACTGTGAAGAGTGCATACATCGGATTGAAGATCTCCCTTGAAATTATGACGTACCATTCTCTGAGTAAACCACCAGCATCCTGACCCTCTTCACCTGAAATGAACAAATATAAATATGACTACTCCCAAACTATTAATTATTTTAAAAAGCTTTTAAAAAAAGGTACTACAAGGATAAAGTACCTTCGAAAACTATATAGAAACGATTCTTCCATTCGTCCGCATTCCTACGGTGAAGTTCCCTAAATGAATCTTCGAATACGTGACTCCTTCGTACGTGTACGGCCAGTTCTTCTCTTCTAATGCCTTCATCCATTCGTTCGAGTTCTGTCCTAAAGTATCGTCTCTTTACATCGAAGTCAAGAACCCGTGTATGATCTACCAGGACGGAGAAGGGTCCATCAGCCAAGTGAGTTGTCGTTTGCCTCAAGATTTGATTCAGAACCGTTCTGTGTGTTTCTGGAGTTAAGAAAAAAGAACATTAGTTAATTGGGAATGATTGGTTCTGGCACTCTTGTTTGCTCGTACAAGAGTACATTGTATAAATACATACCAGCAAATTTAAGGAACTTCAATTGATCAGGAGGTAGTGTTTTCTGCGGTGTTGGAGTTATATCCCACGAGGTATTAATTGCTGCTTCCGACTGAGATGTGCCTTCGTTATCTGAATATATTGGCGAAACTGGTGCTAGATCTGGTACCACTTCTCGGGATTCTGTATTTATTGTTATTGTATCGCTATTACGTTCTCTGGTTGAACTGGACGATGAGTGTACCAGGAAGAATGCTTCGACCGCAGGCTGAAATTATTTGACAGAATAAGTATGCGATAAAAATCAATGCAAATAACAAATACATGTTTGTACCAAGTAAACTGACCTGTAGGACTAGGACGGCGTGATGATCAGGAGTATGCTCCAATTCGAGTAGACACGCACTCAACGTCTCCCAAAGGCTATCTAACACTAAGCTCTCGCTTAGTAATGGTAGTGTGGATTTCTCTTCATCTAAAATTAATTAAAAATACAGATTACGAACATCATTCTTCACTTCTTCACATCTTTGTAATATAAGACTTACCACTTTTTGAGAAGGTGGGTTTGAAGTTATCAGAATTTGAAGAGTTCGCTTGTGTCGTGTCCATAGCTACACTATCGCCTTCTGTATTATCTTCCGCTATAAAAATATAATGTATTCATTCAATGCGTTTTGATTGTCAGTATGTATGAAGAATAGTAATAATATACGATCAATTACCTGAAGTCTGTGGTTGACTGGATGTCCCTGTGTCCATGGCAGTTTCTGTGGGTTGATTTGTTTCTAAGGAAGTTACGTTACGTTATTGTAATTATTAGCAAACGACATATTACGGTTGAAGTGATTGTGTTCAAAAAAGAGAATAACTTACCAGCTTTCTTTCTATTAGCCAAGCGCACAGCTTCCCTAATCTGTACAATGACCTTAAGTATTCGAAGGAAAAAGGCCTGACTAGAAGTCTTGCTGACCAGAGCACCCATGGACGGCAACTGGAGATCAGTTCCTGCTTTAACTTTACTTGGAGCTGTTACTACCACGCTTTCATTTGTAAATCTAAAAAGAACCAAAATAAAATCGTATGATATTATTATATTAAACGATTAATCATTTCAATAATTAATACGAAAAAAAAAGTCAAAGGAAAGAATTCTTTACGAAAAAAAAACAAACCTGTCTAGAAGAGTTCCTCGACCAACTCCACCAGCACTGCTAGATGGTTGCTCTTCAATGGAGATTCTACGATTCAGTTCACGGTTGAGGACTTTAAGTTCCATCATCAAGTCATTAATATGTTCACAGACCATAGTGGCTAGTTCCATTGCTCCTTCCAAAAGTAATTTCAAAATCTAGAAAGAGACGTCAGTAAAGGGTATAATATTAATTAATTAAATTTATTGAAAACTGCATAGTATATTTATTTATCGTGTAATGCGTACCAATTGCCTAGTTGGATCAGGACAATGTGAGAGATTAAGAAGAAGTGCTGTTGCATCCTCAAGTCCCTCCTCCGAACAACTCTTGCTGGTAAGTACTTGTACAGCCAGCCTAAGATGACCTTCTGGCGCAGCAACACTCTGTTCCTTATTCGAGTCTACTTTTTTATTCTTGGCTCCATCTTGTCGACGATAGGGATTCGCTTCCGTCAAGCCAATTGATATAAGAGACAAGAGTCGCAATAGTTTGTCCGTTAGTTGACTACTGCGTTTGATAACAGACCAGTTGAGCATTGATATTAGTTGCCCAAATGCCGAAGCTTCGAAAGACGTCATGCTCTGCTCTGGTTCGCAACCCAAATTCGAATTCGAGTGTGTTCGTGCAACAGATTTTCCCTTTTTAGAGGCACAGGAATCCAACCTCAGGAGCATGTCCCAGAAATCAGGGAAATCACTCTTGCCTGGCTTGCAATTGGACTTTGTCTTTCCAACATTCTCTTCCTTATTCGCGGACGCGTCTTTATCTTTTTCCTCAGATTCCTTGGACTTAAGCGGTACGAAATATCCAGGGAAGCCCTTGGCTAAGGAAATCAGCAGTTCTAGCGTATGCCTGAAAATATTGGTGTGTGAATAAACGTGTCTGTAGCAATAAATGGTATACAATTTCATTTCGTTCATGTAAACTAACCGGCATACTGTAGGCGCAGCTTGAGGATGAATGGCAATGACATTTCCCTGACGTTCAGACTTCTTTCCTCCATGCCTAACAACATGGAATACATTGGCTCTACATCCAAGAGCTGCGTCGATGCTGATATTTAACCAGGATTGGGCATTGTTCCTGGTTTCGGCAACTTTTGGGAAACTGATATAAACGAGTAAAAAGAAAAAACTCAAACGCTGAACAACCTGTTAATTGTTAAGAAACGACGTTACTCTTTCTAAATAAAATACTCACCAATAGTCTATAGACGAGTGTAGTCCTTTTCTCTTGAATTTTCCGCTGAAATCAGCAATCATCTCTCTATTCTCATCATTGCTCCTCTCCATTATGTTAAGAAGAGCTTTGACGACCCACTCTCTTGTACTACCATGATAGCACAAATTTCGAATGACCCTGTGCAGTCTAAGAGTGTTAATTTTTGGTTCATCCACGAACAGTAAAACTAAGAGGCAGGCCATTGATTCGTGATCAAGTAATTGCCTTCCTCTCAATCGCAAACCAGCGCCCTGATGGGCCATACTGGTTTCACCGCGTGGACTCCAGGAATTCCATTGTGCTCGTTGAGGTACGGTATGAATAGCATACCGCGTACCACCACCTCGTGCTATGATTAAATAATCAATTAGTCGCCAAAGACTTATATTCAGCTAAGAATAAATTTTCTTTTGGAATGGATTACTTACCTCTTCCGGAATTTCTCAGTATGCTAGACAGGGCCGTATTACTTTGACTGACATGATTGAGAAATCTTTCCTGCATCATATGTCTATTACGTGCTTCCCATTCTCGTCTTAGATTTTGTGCTTCCTGTGCCAAGTCAGGTGGTAACACGGATATCTGAGACTCTTCCATATCGGTGAGAATCTATTTTGCAAAGCGGAAATACGCTTCAGTGAGATGTTGTCAAATTTACTCAATCCGTTTCACGTAATATTTGGCAATGCTTACGGCTTGACGTAGGGATGGTTGCAGATTTTGGAAGAAGGCAGCCGCATCAACGGGATCCTCGGGATTTGCTGAAGCAGCTGCGTGACGTTGTTGCTCCAATCGTTGTTGGGCAAGAACCTCTTCTTGAATAGCTGGTGGTAGAGCAGCCAAAAATTCTGGATTTACTTCTACAGGACCAGTCGGTTCTTCAACTACAGTTGCTTGAGCTCGTTGTCTAATTCTTTGCAACCTTTAAAATAATTATATAATTATCAATTAGCTACAAAGCATCGCCATACGCATTTTCCAAACATTTTTACAAACCTCAGTTGTTCGGCAATAACTTCATCGCGCATTTCTTCAGGTAATGCAGCTAAAAAGGACGGATCTACTCCGTCAGGTAGTTGTTGCTCTTGTGACGGTTGCTGCGGCTCTTGGGCTTGCGGTTGTTGTTGCTGTTGAGATTGAGGCTGCGTTTGTGGCTGCTCCAAAGGTTCTTGATTATTTCTTTCAGAAGTAGAGGAACCAGCACCTTGTCCGACGACATTTGCACTGCACATAAAAAAAGTTTATAAGAAATATTCTAAGAGTTAATCAACGTCTGCCACTGTGTATATGCTTACTTTCTCTCAACACTTGACTGATTATCGTCAGTAAGTAATCTTCTGATCCAACCTGTTGGATCGCTACTGCTTTCAACATCTCTCGACAAATCGTCATTAACATCTTGATTGAAATTTACTGGTATCGGCGTCGGATGGACCGGATTTTGATCATCTGCACTCCTCTCAGGTTGTCCTGTGTTAAAATAATTAAAGATTCCATTCCATGTCCAAAAAAATAATAAAAAAATAGATTTCTTACTCTGTAGTGCTATAGCATCTGTAACAGCCGGTGCCAGAGCTACAATATTTTCAATAAGCTCGACTGCAGTGCTGCGCGACGCTGTGCGAGGATCTCTGCCTTCTGTAGGCTGCTCCTCTGGTGGTGGTGGAGGTGATCGTTCCTCATCTTCTTGTACAGTGACCTCCATTTCCCCAGTAACTTCTGAAAGGAGTGAAAAAATCAGCGTCGCTAAGGACTTTCATTATCCCAGTCATTGATAATCAAAATCGATGATTAATTTGATGGTGAATTGATAGTTATGTTATGTTGTATTGTAGTTCTAATCTTTACCAATTATGTCATCATTTGGATTTCGATCTTGTCTTGCAGCTGCAACTGCCGCCTCTACCACTGCGACTAATTCCCTCATGTCTTCCCTTTGCGGATTTGCAGCTACAAGTCTTTGCTCTTCAGATGGTAATGGAACTGATGCTTCCGCTATAAAGAGAAGAATGGTGTATGTTACAAAAGGAACTTGATACTTCTTACAATATAACAAGTAGAAGAAATTGTGACCTACATTCTGTCTTACTAGTCTGTTCTTTAACTTCTTTATTGTCTTTTTCTGGCTCCTTTTCAGTACCATGTTGCTTCTTGCGTTTTTCTTTACGCTCTGCTAACTCAGCATTTCTATATTTCTCAAGTCCAGGTATTAATTTCTGTACGACTCCTGCTTATCGATTGAAGAGTTAATATAGATTATTATTGTAGTTTACATCAAGGACAATATTAAATCATGATGTGTTACTCACCAACGCAGCAGTCTGGCTGAGAATCACCATCAAGCAACTTACTCTCTTCGATCCACCAATGTAAGGCTGTTGGGATATTGTTCAACGTGGCTGCAAGACTTGGACCGAACAAGTAACCAGATTGATCCTATTTATAAAAAAAATAATAAAATGTCAATAATTATAGTTCCTATACCAGCAAATATTTTATATCATAAATACGTACCACAAAATCTATCTGCTCTTCTTCTTGATTCAAGATTCCAAGGCCATTATCCACAACAAGAACACGAGTATCTCTGAAGCTAGATGTCAAAACTGGACTAGCTGAGATAGGAAGAGTCTGCGCAGCTGGACCAAACAGTCTAAGAAATCATATAAATAAAAAATTAAATATCACATCCATCATTAATAGTGATAAATACTACGAGTACTAACCTTTGTAAAATTACTGGCGGATTAGGACTACGTATGTTCGACAGCTGAAGATACTGATATCTGCGTTGACGCAGAAGTCGTTGAGCTCTCGAGGTCGGTAAAGATGCAACATCAAGATTGTTACGAGCCATTAATAATGGATGCGAGCTGATGCCATTGCCCTCGGATACTGGAGGAGGATCCTCAAATAGTCCAAGATGCAACGGTGAACTTGTATTCCACGGAAGACCAGGAGCTGTGAAGACAGGAGTAGAAGAAGCGTTGTCTTGGTTTTCAATATTATGTTGTATCATAACAACATTGCTGCCATCTCGTTCGGCAGCTGGTAGCATCCGGAAGACGCCTTCCCCAACATCTTCGTAAAATTCCATACCATCCTCTTCGTAATTTGAAGAGCCCTCTTCTTCCTCCTCTTCCTCTTCTTCATTTTCTTCGCCTGAAACGAAATTATAATTTACATACCTCGTGCAGTAATATACTTAATCACATGTAATTTATATAATTTTAAAATTACCATCATCTTCTTCCTCTTCTTCTTCATCTTCGTCATCTTGAACCTCGTCCTCGTTATCGTCAGATGGATTGCTATCAGAGTCGGAATCCGAACTCATCAGGTCTTCCTGTATACACAAATTTTATTGTTTTAGTTTATTGTGAAGCTAATTAAAATCTTTAAAAAAGAAGAATATTAGAAAGCGATGTTACTCTTACTGTGGTGTCGCGGGCTGGATCAAAGTCGCCCTCATTGTCGCGCATTGCTAAGCTTTCATCGTCAATATCCATTGGCCTGTGCGGACGGGAACTAGGCTCCTCCGTCACGGCCGAGCCGTCCCTGGAATAGAGTACACTGCTTGATTATAAAAACTGTATCCTAGGTAATAATTGAATAATATGAATTATATTAGCTGCAAAATAATTGAAGTTCATCAAAGTGAGCAATGTTACCTCTCCAGTAATTGATCCATAATATCTTCAAGAGCAGCTTCATCGCCCTCTTCATGAACTTGACTCTCCGAAGTTGGTTCTAGACTCTCAGCAGTGACTGAAATGTCGTGCTCGGTATTTTCGGCATCCTCATTCGCCTCCTCACCAACTGCATGAGTTGCCTCTGAGGTAGTTGTGCCAGTTTGTTCACCAATTGGTTCTTCTTGCACAGTGCGATTTTTAGGTTTAGGAAATTTATTATTAACGGCTCCTGGCATAGGTTGATTAATGATTCTCGATAAAGTTTCCAGTGGTTTTAGAGCAGCATTAATGGTACCAGCCATATTAGGACTTGAAAGATCAAGACTGTGAGGTATCTTGGCCAGATCAGTAATTATTCCTTTTCTCAACATTATTCTAACAATATAATTAACATTGCTGTATTGATGCACTTTTAATGAAGTTCTCAGATGAGCGTGAGAAGTTGGCGGACAACTGTCAATCATTGTTGAAATGAGACCAATAAGAAGTTGAAGTTGAGTATGTTTTTCTGAGCTTTCGGGCAACGCTAGAGTTCGTATAAGCGCACCCTTCACTTCGGTAACCAAAGCTGTTTGTGCATCAGGCGAATGATTGCACGAAGCAATGGCGGATATCAACATCCTAGCCATACTGCTGCATTGCCGATCACCAGAGTTTTCTGGCAGCATTGGTAATATTTTATCAAGCAAAAAAGTTAAAGCAGTCGTGTCTTCAGTCACCATTTCACTTTGTCCAGCCCTGTAGGTATGCTCCGTTATCAGATTAGCTACAGCACTGTAAGAGCGAACTGCCTCTGCCAACATCTTCAGAATCGCTGATTTTGGTAACAGTGGTTTCTTCGCTTCTTCCGGTTCGACCTTGGCATTATTACCAATATCCGTATACATCTTCAAAGGAATAATTTGAGAAACTTGATCGTCATCATCCAATGCATCAGTACTGGCAGTGCCGTTATTCCTAAGGCCGTCTCGTCTAGATGATGAAGCTGTGGCTGCGCTATTGTTCGTGACAGCTGTGGTCGGTTGTGTGATTTTCTTCTCAGGACTCCCAGCTGGCGACGCAGAAGCGTCATCAGGTAACACAGGCGTCGGTTTTATTAGAGCATTCAGTAAGTCATGGATGACGCCAATAGAGACTTCCTCCACCATTGGAAGAGCTGAAGAATGATTTGGTGGTAGAGCTTTAACTAGTAGCCTGTTATCCACATCGTCACGTTTCAGCACACCTATATCGACTCTGAGAATATTTTCGCAAACTTCTCTGTAGACTTCCGGGTTACGACAAACTGCACTGCTGATCTGCCTCGTCATAAACAGAATCTCTTTGTAAGCTGGCGGAATATTAGGCTGGGTACGTGTTCGCACAACCTTCTCCATAGCAAGACGAAGAGTGCGTGGTTCCTCCAGTGTATGCCGTATCAAAAGAGTACTCAAGCTAATACATCCAATGAAGCTACTAGCCTGAGTCATATCAAGCAGAAGACGTACTCCACCTTCTTTTGCGAATACTTCAGCATTTTTATAATCCCGTGTTAAACGCAGACAAACCTTCATAAGGGCATGCAAAGCATCCCGGTCTACTGGAATAGCCAAAAGTTTCACGCAAGCACGTACAATGCTTGGGGCTACGTTAGGATCCAGACCTTGTACCACAGCGTTTCGTTTATCCTCAGCAGGACTCTCCTCAGTATCCATATTTGAATCAGAACGAGAATTTGCATCGTCCGAATTACTGCCATTCAATTTAAATCCCATGGTAATGGGTCTTCTGTTGTCAGTGTCTTCATTAACTTGGGTCATACAAGAGAATGTGATGAGGTAACGTCTCCTGGTGCAGGTGATTCTAACTGTTGGTTCTCCAGCCCAATAGGCATTATTTATTATACGATTATTTAGTGGAGAATAAGGAGTCCACTTTCCGGAACTAAGATCAAACCACTTCCAAACCCTGGTTGTAACTTTGTGCATGAGTTGTTTGCGTTGCGTGAGCACAGCTACCTTCTCGAGACGATCTATGAGGAGTAATAAGGGTGCCAGCCATTTTGGTGTCTTCGTAGTGGCAACTCCATCCTTACCATCCTTGGCTGTTTTATTTTTATTAGCCGTTAATGGACTTTCACTCACTATCAATAGACGTACGAGTTTATCGAGCATGCCGCATTCTTCCACTCTCTGTGCACAAGGTACACGCATTTCTTGAAAGGTACCCTCGAAGAAGAGGGTGTAGAGGTAGATACGTCCAGCTACTTTATTAGCTTCCTCGCATTCGACTAACTTTACGCCAGCATTCTCATCCTGACTCTCAGCAATGCCGATCAGATAATCCACAAGATCACCAATTTCACGAATCAGCTGTCTCAGCATAGAGTCTCGCCAGTCGTCACCATTTCTCTTAGTTATAGTAACCAGAAGATCGCAGATCCTGTAAACGGTGTCTGGCATCAGATCCAGAAGATTGAGACATTGTTCTAGTGCACTATAAGTGAACTCATCAATGGTCTCTGTGGTTGGTGCTTCCCGCAGAGGTTCTTCAGTTATTGAAAATCTTCGAGAATCTGAATCACCTAATGACATGGCGATGGCATGCATTATTTGATCATCATCCACTAGTTCCAAATCCATTATGAGACCCTGACCACTGGCATCTCCGGCAGGTGCGTCAGGTCTGCGTGAAGTTGCAGGATTTGTTAGAAGATAATCTGTTGCCTGTTCTACGGTAAGAGTATGGAGTAGCGCTTCAATGCAGTGTGTCCTACTGAAGCCCATATCCATTAGCTGTCTCAAGTGCTCAGCATTGATGTCTGCTTCAGGCTCTTCTCTACGATCTGGTGCTGGTCCAGTCCTGCTTACGGAAGTAGTGGCAGTTCCAGTTCCAGTACCAGTACCAGCTGCAGTTCCACTTCCAGTAGCCGCTGGTGTTTCTCCAGTCTTTTCTTTTTCAATGCGTTCCTTGATTATCTTCTCACCGCGCAAAATATGTCGCAAAATCGATAGGATGGATTCGGTCATTCTTGCTCCATAATTCTTTAACGGTTTTTTGCCCCACATCAACATCACTGCTCCAAATGCTTTTTTGTGAATATCTATGAGATACTTAATGGGGTCGAAGGTTTCGTATACCTTGTAAACGCCAGTACACTTGGATGAGACGACGTGCGGTGAATCTAATATGGCTTTGGGATTAACCATTTTTTCTAGAAGCATAAGCCAGGCGTCCAGGAATTCACCAGTGCCGTCAGGTAGATTAGGATGTTCCAATCCTTCAGAAAGTAGAAACTGTCCACCACCAGACAAAGCCCATCGGAACGTTGCAAAGAATGCATTCTGTCCTCCCAATTGGACAAATCTTTGAAGCATAAGATGATATGGATGACGCTTCTCATCGAAGAGCATCGGTGAAGTGAAGCCCACTGAGCATATGAGGAAAGTTAGTCTAAATTTCGGTATCGGTGAAGGTGGCAATTTATCCCAAGAGAGACCACGAGTCAATAAGCAATTGAGTGCAGTAGCTACACTTCGAGCTGCTTGCGAAGGTAAAGCTGGTGTCATAGGGATCTGTTGGCCACGCCGTTGCCTAATTGGAGATCCCATACACAGTTTTACAAGTAGACCAAACAATTCTGCTAATGCTCTTCCTAATCTTGATGAGGCACCCAATAAGGGCTTAATATATTTCAATTGATGAGTACTCGGTGACGTTCTTCCTGTACTGGTACTAGGTTTATCGTCTACTTCCATTGATACTGGTGGAGGATCAGTACTCAAGGCTTCCATGGCTGTTGTCATTCCATTACTACCCATATCGGAAGAAGCAGCGCCGGACCACGAAGATAATTCACCATCACTTCTTAATTCAGGTGGTATAAGCTTGTCCATGTCATCCTTACCAAAGTCACAACCTGCTGGAATGATGTCATCGCTGCAGAGTGCAAGAAGCAAGGTACTTTCCCACACCAGAGACATATAGAGCTCAGATAATCCTTTCAGAACAGCCATACCTAGATCAGAACCCCAATGATTCATGGAAAGATTTCGAATTTCACTTTGACTTGTACGACAGACGTGTACAAACATCACAACATATCCGTGAGCTGCGTTCATAGCGTGAAGTAAAGGTGTCGCGGTATCACTTGTGAATGCTGTTTCCAGATTTGGTGCAGAAGCAAGTTCGTGTAATAAAACTGAACCACCAGGAGCCTCCATATGACTATGAAGAGGTTTCAGTAAATTCAAAACTTCGTTTAGTTGAGACAATCCGGTTTTCAAAACCAGTGGTTCGTGGGCAAGATTGAGTATACTCTTACAGACGGAAGCCACGGCTTGAGCAGCTTGCGCCACAGGGTAGTCTACTGGTAAATTGGGTAAACCAAGTATAGAAAGTAGTGGAACAAGTCCTTTCTGAGCAACGAATTCTCTGCAGTGATCATCCGTTGAATTGTTGCTGAGGATAGCATCGACAAATTTCATCACATTGTGAATATAGTCTACTAAAGCGATTGGAGTCTTTTCACGTGGTTGAGGTGGTGGTCCAGGTTGAGCTGGCGAAGGTGACGGTTGTTCTTCTCGTTGAGGGTGTGAACTGGTACTAGCTTCCTCCTCGTCTTCCTCTTCTTCGTCACTGCTACTTCCACCGCCTCCTCCTCCTCCTCCACCACCATCCCCCACGCCAACGCCAACAGACTGTCCAGAGGATTGCCGACCACCTGAACTTGAATTTGACGGAGAATTCTCAGATTTGCTTGCAGCACGCCAGCATATGTATCGCGGGTCACATCCTAGAATACATAATTCTTCTAAGAGTTTGATGATGGCAGATGTGGCATCAACTTTAAGAGTTGGCTGATGTCTCATGAGTTCGTCCATTGCATTTCCTAAGTTGGACGCTGTATCGCCAAGAGGATCAGCACTGCGACGTCTACGCATTGCTGATAAATAAACAGGCGAGAGGAGAACTTTGAAAAGGCGCTCGAAGGGTCGGCATTTGACAAAGGACTCCAGACCACGTTGATTCAGACATAGAGCGCTGAACACATTGGGCAAAGAGCCTAATACTTCTCTGGTAGCAGGGACATCTTTAATGAGCAGTGCATGCAGCACGACATCCGTCAGTCCGTTATCTTGTAAAGAAGACAGTAAGGACGGTTCTTGAAACACATATACAGTGACTACGTCGGTTGCAAGAAGAAACAAGGATGGTCCATAATATTCAGAATTGCTGATGATGTGCTTCAAGGACGACGGTAAGGTCCCCTCCATAACATGGCGTATACTGTCCGAAAAAGCCGGATCCTGAATAGCCTTCTTCAAGAAATTCAACATAGACTTGAGCAGTGCTGCCCGCTGAGGTAAGCATGTTTTTCCGGTCCTTGCAGCAGAATAATCGGGCAAACGTTCCTGCTTTCCTTCTGGTTTGGAACTGGTATTCTCATCCTCCGAGAACTCCATAGGATTAGAGGATTCTTCTCGCTCATCGAAAGCATCGTTTGATCGTCGTGATGATCTCGACTCATCATCAGGATCCGCTGGTCTTTCTGGCGCGAGTTGCAGAATCTCTTTGGTAGAATGCTGCTGAGGTTCTATTTCAAATGGCTGTTCCTTCTTGCACACGTTCACTTCCATATCGAGTCTATTTATAAAGCTAGACAGACCTCCGTGCGCTTGAAATCCTTGCATGTCTATATTCGTTATTAAGTCTATCACACGAACAGCACGCGTCACGAACTGCAAGAGACAAACAAGGAAGTTATGATTTGATTTGATTTGATTAGGTTAGGTTAGGTTAGATTCTGATAAAAAAGAAAAGGGCATGGTTAACATTTAAGAAATCGATTATTTACCGTAATGTGCTCCAATTCGCTTCCTGGCCAGTTAATGACCTTCAGAAGACTCTCCATCATGCCACAACTAACAAGCGCTTCACCGCCAGCTTCATAGCTGGCAAGATGATACAGAAAACTGAATAGAGCCGTAGCCAGTGGCAAGGGAAAGTGTTGTCCATCTGGATGAGGGGATGTTAGAGTTGTTATACAAGTTCGTACGAGTACAGGCAAAAATCCGTGATATGAACTGGCTCCGGTTACATCAATTATCATGTTCAATCGAGAACCTGGTTTCCTGGAGAAATGAATCACAATGTTTAGAATATGATGACTCATCAGAGGCGTATTATGCTATTGGTATCATGTAGTAAGACTCACTTTGGGAAGTGTGGATTGCGATCCAAGTGTATGATACTTGTGAGAGTACGCAATGCCGCTGCTCGAATTTCGACAAGATGAGGATGAGGAAGTTCGAGTAACTCAACCAGCTCCTCGAGCAGTCCAGCGTGTAACAAACTATGCGCATTTTCCTGCAGTGCATTACTATATACAAGAATGGAGAGTGCCTGAAGACGAGCTTGCACGCATTGTAACCGCCTTCTGTAGTCCGAGAAACTGTGAGCCAGCCTGATGTGAGTCAAAAGAGCCATCTGCGAATAGAAATTAACGTGATACGATACGATACGATACGATACGATACGATACGATACGATACGTTACGTTAAATTACATTATGTTACGTTATGTTACATTATTTTGGAGATAGAGAAAATAAACTGTGATCAGAGTTTAAAAATACCTGTCGCTCTTGCGGTACGTTGTAAACTTTCAGCAAATCGTTCATTATCTGTGCTGGGGTCTTTCCAAGTTTATCTACTTCTTCAATGTGAATATAAGTCACAAGATTAGTAAGGCCGGATTTCTTTGCAATTACGTTTCCTGGAGTACTACTTGACGATGCTTCTGTCGCCATTGGATTTTCAGCGTAGAATTCGAAGTGGAGTGTCGTAGCACTTGCAGGGAATGGCTGTATGAGTGAATATAAAATCAGTGTTACAATTCATTTGTTGTCCTTTTTAGTATTGTAATTTGTCGCTTACCTTGTCTGGATGTTCTTTGCAACAATCTGCAAGACCAAAACCATTTTCTTTGCCACCCCAACTCTGTAATCAATAAAAACCAGAAATGATATTCGTTCCTCATGTACCAATGTTAAAGTAAAAATTTTATTTTGCTGTAATCTATTTTATACAAACCTCAGCCAAATGATTGAGTCTGGTAAGCAGAGATTGGCGCTTGTCACTGTTTAAACGTGTGATAAAGTTACTGCGTTTGCTGAACATGTACAAAAGGTTCAAAACGCCAAGAACCACATGCATGTCACAGCTTGATAGCAATGTAACTAAATGTTCCATGCTGTTGTATAAATGCCGGGAAAATGAATGCTCGATCAACAGCGTCGTAAAGTGAAGAACCCAGAGAAGCAGTTCTTTTGCCTGTGATAAATTGCAAGATATGATGCAACATAAGTATTGTTTTTGAAATTGGTAGTTTCGGAGATTGATTTATTGTACAGACCTCTCTGTTCTGTGGAAGATCGCATGCTAATTCCCATTGATTGTCTGGACTTCGTGCGGCAGCTTCCTCCAGAATACTGTCACTAAGATCCAAAACATCGATCCAATGGAATAATTCACATTTTCCAAAGGTCCATGCATCTATTTGTTTTAACTCCTCAAGCAATTCTGCATGAGAGCAGGAGCGCAGTTTGCTGATCAGCACCTGACATTCTGCAGGCTAAAAATGAATTTGACAATAGAATATTTATAAATATTTTCATATTATTGCTATTTGTAACATAAAAAATATGACACTAATATTGTGACTACAGTGATAACACTATTGGTATCTATATTTATAACTAAATAATTAAAAACAGCTAATTATGCATTACATTTTTCTTTTAGCATGACAAAATGATAAACTATTTTACATTGTAGTTGAAATATATAAAATCTAATTGGAATGTTATCTCACCACTTCTGATGTGCACTTCTTTAATCTGCTTCGGTCTATCTTCATTTTGATGGTTTAAAAATTTCTGTATGTGAAACTATAGCCTGTAATTAAAGATTAAAGAGAGCTTTAGAGATGTTTCGCACGTACATTGGTTAATCAGCATAGAACATTGTAGATTCATACAATAGGATCATATTTATCTTTTATCGATATATCAAAATTGTATGATCTGAGAACATTCTAGAAACACATGTTTTTTCATTTTTCTTGATAATTACTATAAATTTACAAATATTTTTGAATATATTTAATATAGTCATAAGGGTTTAGAATATTAAAAGGCCAAACAAAGATCAAGTAGTGGATTTCTCAATCTGTACATTTGACAAGAAGAATGAAACAAAGGAAGTATATAGAAAATGATGAAATAAAGACTGATATACTGAATGATCATCGAGAAAGATAAAATGATTGTCAATGATTAGCAATAACAGTAACCTATGTGCAACATTAATCCATCTAAGGATTGTATTGAATAGAATATTCATGAAGGGAGCAGATACTTTGGACCAGCTGATTTCTCAACATTGCTCTATGAAGGTCTCGCGTTGTCAATATGAATCTATAGTTGGAAATATCACAAGGAATCGGCACAAACAAATTCTATTTATTTCACAGTATGGATTTCGGAAGAGGGTCATCTTAAAATGCACAGTCATTGGTTACCATGGTCTAACCTATCGTAATGTAAGATACAAACAATAACAGTGAAAGAAATGTCTCCAGAGTACCGCAATGATATAAAGATCCGAGTGAAGGTAAAACGTTTGCAGACTCTGCCGGATACGAACGAATTACGAATGAAGATAAAACGAGAAATGATTCGCATAAGAAGAGACAGAACGTGCCTGGCACGATGCGCGATAAATTCTTGAGCGATCAAGCTCTCTCACCTGTCGGCGACCTGATCGATGGATGCGATTGTTGCTCGCGAAGATTCGCGATTTAACGTGATAAAAGTGTTCTCGCATCTTCCCTTACCTTTATTCTCCTCGCTTCCGTTCTTTTTCCCGATGCACTTGTCAGGATTATAGCAATGCGTCGCAGGCATCGCGGCCGTCACCGCGCGGAAAAAATTACGACCACCACCGGCGGTCCTCCTCGCCTTAATCAAAGTTTCTCTAGGACGATCCGACGGCTTTGCTTCGATTATAATCCGATAATATACTCTATAATATACTCCCCCGTGGTTAATCGACAAATTTCCAGAACCAAGAGTCCACGAAAACCAAAACAAGACGAAGCGTGGACCAAACACGACCTCCGTCTAGCGCTCAGCGCCAATCACATCGCCGATCACCGCCATTTTATTTAGCCACTCCGAGAGGAATCACCGTTTTACCACTTGTACCCAACACAGTCTTCTATCCCGAAGATACTCGAATGTTCCTGCAATAGAAACCTGTCCTTTGAAACCGTCAAACGCTGGAAAATTGGCCCGCGAGATTACTGCGCCGAGTGCACTGCACTGGCTACACTGGCCCACACTACGGATACACGTCCCCGCACGCCTGGTCGCGCATGTACATATATTCACATAAGATCTAACATTTATAATAAGTCGCACACATTGCGCGAATAGGAGCATGGGCGCACGCGCAATGATTCAGAGACTTTACGCGGCTGCGCACCAGCATATGCCCACGCGAGCCCGCGCATATGGCTCCTCTCCAGTATTTCCGTCAGGAGGTTACGCTCCTAACACAGAGAATAAGTTCGCACAACGAGATCAACGGGACACCGTGATCAACGCACCATGTCTACTATCTTATATTTTCACGAGATTGTACAAGATTACCGAGGGATTATCTATTTCGTAGATACGCTTAGGCGCTTCAGTCTTCTTCACGAGGAGCAGGGCGCCTTTCAGCATCTTTTCGATGCCTTGAACAATGCCTGATTGTATTTAGTTCACTGAGAATAACGCGTAATGCCACATCGATGTCAACTGCTTATGCTCAGTTTACTTCTGCGCAGTGACTCTCGGAAAAATGTCTTGATGCCTGCCAATCGGAACGGATGCTTCTCTATGCCTTTGAGCTCGTCCCTGATGTGAAGCAATCATTTTTCTGAGTGAACGAAAAACCTGACAAAGCCACTTAACGGGACTTACTATCTTATAATTTCTTTTATGTCAAATCTTTTTTATAAAGCCAATCTTCTTATGACTCAATATAAACGTCATTGAAACCTTACTTTTTAATAGTAGATGTTACCTAGGAACTAATGAGTACCTTTGAAGGATTTTTACATTTCGTTGTTGGATTTATCTTTCTCTCAATTCGAAAAACGCTGTTGCACTTTACTTATATGAGACGAATATTGCGACTCTGTAAATTCGAAGATTCTTCTTTATTGTGGCTGTACTGTTATTTTAAGACGATACGTCTGATGATATATAGGTATGAGGATACCTTGATTGCGACATTACCATCCAATGTCTTTGTTTAGTGGCATTAATAACGTATAGACACATATTACGACTTGATCTAATTTGATATCCTGAATCTTAATGTCATACGAAAGATACTTTTATTTTGAAATGTGTACTGTCTCAACGGTAGCATTTCCGTATTTGGAGTACCGCTATTAACGGGGGGTCAATGATTTTTCAACGAGATATGGCAGGTTATAATACGGCAGCGCTATGCTGCAATTTCTTGAAGTGGAGGGTAAAAGATTTTGCCGTAGAAATCTAACATATCAGAAGAGCTTGATAAACTGAACTCAAACAGAAAGACAGTCTCATTAGCGAGAGAGATTAATTAGAGGATGTTAAAATAAAGAAATATAACTTATTACTTTCAGAAATAATGACCAATGAATAACAGTGAAAAAAAGTCCAGTGAGTACTTCAACATTTTTTTCTTTTCTTGTTTAAAAACTTAGACTTATTAAAATATTATTATCTATGAACAACGATGTATATGTATTTGCCAATACTAGTATTATACACTGTTAAAAATAGAAAGGTTAATTTCTTAAGAGCGACACTGTTGTACAGAATCGAGTAAAATATCAACCACCGAAAATTCATTACCAAGAGCGTATCGCGTCTTTGTCTTCTTGAATATGGCTTTTAGCTTGGATTTATTTTTGACACGTAAAAGCTGATGAATTGTTTCCAAACTAGAATCTATCTGATTCGCATAGAGCGGTCCATTGCTTTCATATTTCAATAGATTAGAATTCGTGAGCTCTATTAATCGATTCACATAACGAGCTATGTTAACCTCGCCGACAATCTCATGCATCCTAGGAAGTTTCATTATAGGGTCGATGCCCACGGACTTCCAAATTAATACTATAGACACATCGGCATTTCCGTTAGGCTTTGTGTATTCAGAACAGAAGTTTGCCAATGTAGGTGGAAACTTTTCAACTGATGAGTGAACGTGGATAGAGAGATTCACTATAAGACAGCGTTTCAGAAAACCAAGTAGCGTTTCCAGCGATCGGATTGGCCATTGTGGATCACAGAAGATCGTAAGGTTTTGTTTTACAATAACTTTTGGATGATTGTTCAACTCTTGTGTTGTCTTGTTCAGATCCATTTGTATGTTTTGTAATTCTTCTAGAATATGGTCCCATCTTTTTTTTAATGATTCCACTGTGTCCTTTGATACTCGAACTTTTCTTGTAGTTCTGGAAAGAATAATTATTGTAAACTATGCTTTGGAAAAACAAGGACAAAGAATTGACTCTTATTGTGCAAGAGGAAAATTAGTAAACTTGGACTTCTTTATATTTATTTATTAACTTCGATTCAACATAAATACCTTGCAATTATGTAAAAGTATATTTACTTTTGTAGACGACACAATGGATTGTCGTGCACCATTTGTAAGTCCACCTTTGGTCCAACTAGATCACGTATGTTATTTATACCGTACTTTATCATGGTGGGTCTAAAATTTTAATACATAATATTTTATTATGACTTCATGCCTAAAAATTTGCAGTACGGTGATACGTACCTTTCCAATGATAAACCCCAAGCAATTACGTTAACGTTTTCAGGGAAACCCATAGGTTGTAACATTTCAGGTCTGAATAATCCGCTATTACCGATTTCTATCCATTTTCCAAGACCATTGTGGAAACAAAAGATTTCCATACTAGGCTCAGTATATGGATTATATGCAGGTTTAAATTCCAATTGTGTAATACCAAGTTTTTTGAAAAACTCGTACAAAGTACCAATCAAATCTCCAAGTGTCAAGTTGTAGTCGGCCACTACACCTTCAACTTGATGAAATTCTGCCAGATGGGTTGCATCTAAAGTTTCATTTCTGAAAACGCGGTCAATGCTAAAGTATCTTACTGGTTTAAATTCATCCTGTAACAATAAATGCAGCCATAAATAAAATCGTAAAAACAAATATAACTTATTTTTAAAACTCTTTTTACCTGCTGCATGAGTTTATACAGCATACGTGCGCTGACAGCTGTTGTGTGAGTGCGGAGTAAGTTTTTCTGTGCTTCTTCTATTTTCCAATCATACCCATAACCCTGAGATCCATATCCTCCCTTACTGTGTACTTGTTTCACTTTCTCTAGATATTCTTTAGGAAAGTTCGAACTAGTCCTTGGTTCTACAATTGTATCAATAAACATTTTAATACTTAAAAAATGCAGTGTAAGTCTAAAAAATAAAGAAATATGTATTCAAGGTACCAGAGATAAAGAAAGTGTCATGGGCATCCCTTGCAGGATGTTGCTGTGGCTGGAACAACGCATCAAAGTTCCAAAATGAACTTTCAACATAATTATTTGTTGCCATTTCAATAAATCTAAAAGCAAACAATGAACATCAATTCTGTAATATGTATACTAAATACATCTTGATAAAAATGTTCATGTGAAAGCACTTACCCCATCTCTAAGAATATCTTTCTAAACTCGCTTCTCACTTTAAGTAAAGGATGAAGGTGTCCCACTTCAAGGGCAGAACCAAGAGCATCGAAATTGTATGGCTTAAATTTTTTCTCCTTCCATACACCGTTCACCAATAAATCGGCAGTAAGATCAGCTTCTTGTTTTACTATTTTTGTTGAAAAATTGCTACCTTTACGAATATTCACGCTCTTTATAATGCTAATGACAGACAAATGATATATTGAATGTAAAAAAGTTTCTGATTAGAACAACATATTCTGTTCATAGAACATACATCTCTTGTAGTAGCTTCCTTTTCTTATAATCTCCTTTTGCATTGTCAGGGATATTTGAGAAATCCTTCAGATGATTTTGTATACTATCAACAATCGATGGTACAGCCTTTCTTACCATAACTGAATTGTTACTTTTATCTATCTTAATCCATCCAGCTGCAAGAGCTTTAGAAAAACCTATCTTCGCATATGGTACTGATTTCATAATATCAGCCTGTGATATTCCATTTTCTGGAATTGCGTTGTAAACTGCTGCTTCATGACTGCCATGTTCAATTACATGTTGACCCTCGGCTGTGAGTTCCCACTTTTTCCTGCTTGTTTGCTCGACAACGATCATCTGTCAAGAAATCCATGGCAATATTGGTATTGCAAAAAACTGATGACTGGTATAATTAGAAAGTATTGCTTTCTTTTACAAATGACTTACATCACCAATTGACTCCAGACTTTTGATAGCACCAATGATTTTTTGATGATCCTGATTAAAGGCATCTGCTAGATCAAGTGAATTAGCTTCCTCGTGATTTGCCAGGTAATCCAAAATTTTCTCAACTAATTCGTTTGCCATCTTGTTCGATTTTAAATATATTACTACCTACTGAAAACGGTATTACAAAAAAAGTGCAAGTTCAAAGCTGGTCGGATTAGATATTCTATTTATATAGGTTAACACGGTGCCATACCGCTGCCTAGGTTACCTTATTTAACCTAAAAATTAGAAAATCAGGTAACCTCCGTCTCTGGCAACATGCGCACTGTAGTCTTAAAAAGAGATCTAACAATAAAATGCGGTAAATGATGTAATTAATGACGATTTTGCAATACAACTAAAGGAACACGTGCGCTTCGCGCGCGACATAACACACCACTGCAGCGCTATCAACAAAATAGTTTCAGACTGCATATCTTATTTTATAAAATTACAATTTATGCACCGAGCAACCAAATAGCAATAGCGTTTTTTCAAAACCAACCAAATATTCAATCAAGCAGTTCTTTCACAAATCACTTAGTTAATTCCTAAACATAACGAATATTTAATAACTACACCACATTACTTTTAAACTATGATTTTCATGGATAAAATTCTCCGTCTTTCTTCAACGACAACAATTTCCAAAATCAACCAATCGACACTTCATAAAATTGAAAACAATGCTTTCATAATTTCGAGAAAATATAATGTACTTAGAGAGGATATAACAGAGAAAAGGAACAACTTTGGAATAATAATTTCCAACTGTTTGTTAGGGCTATTCATTCATACAATTATATAAATAAAAATTCATTCACACTCAAATAAATTCAATTTTCAAATGGACCAAGTATAATGTACATGCCCCAAAAATTATCACGATTAAATTAAACTGTCTAATGTATTTAATGTTGTTAATTAAATTTTAAAGTATGTTTGGCAAATTTATTTTATACCCGCTTTGTAGAGCACTCCAAACCTTATATGTATAACGTTTACACATATACATTATGCATACTATATCAAATATATCCCAAAACTGTTTTTAAGGCAGAAAACGATTAACTACTTAATAAACTTTGCTTTTTACCATAAAATTATTTAACCCTCTGTAACCATACTACACTTTCATTCAATCAAATAAATAACATAATAACGCTATTCTTAATCCCAAATATTATTATATCATGTGACTGCAGTGATGTCTTGTGTACAGAAAACTTATTGAATAATTAATTTCCATATGATTTTCAGCTCTACAAAAAAAAAACGTTTACGTCCACATTCAATTTCTTCTAATGTAATCAATATCTAAAGACCCAGTTTGAACATACATATATGACTAGACATACGTTAATCTGCTTCTGAATATTTATTATCCAAGGATGAGTGATTGTGTGAAATGCGAAACGCACAATTGCCATAAACATTACGATACAAAATAAAAATGGAATAAATAAAAACGCTTTCATTGCATCATACATTAAAATGACTTAGGCCGTCTTTCGGGACATATTGAACTCTAAAGATAATTTAACGACTGTCGATAATCAAATTAATTAATTTACTCTCTTCCTGAATTTTCAACACTTTATCGTATAACAGTGTCGAATTCTTAATAAAAAAGAAAAAGAAAATCAAAGACAAAACAAATATAGTATAATGATATCCACCAGTTCAATCTACAAGAAGCATATATATATATAAAGATTTTACAAATTTCAATCAACTTATTCAATACAATTAACAAAATTTCCAATAGATGTCCGAGAACCGTAATATCAAATCCTAGTAGCGTAAATATCTTAACGATATATCCACGAAAACTTTATCTTATCGAACAAAATTTCATAAGTGATTTATCCACAAATATAAAAATACACTAATTGTAAGTATAAAGTATTTTTGGGCTACCAGGAATTTCATTCTGTTAGGAGGTCAGACTGCAAGGAAATGATTGCAGGAACGTAACGTGAGCTGTATATTATTAGTAAATTAATAATCATAATTACAATGCATTTACTCCATACCCTCAATTTCCTTATCATTTCAAAAGGGAGGAAGTCATGAAGAAGAAAATTGCAATCTCGACGCAGGCCTAACATTCATAGTTATTACAGGACGTAAAATGATTTAGGCTTAGGATAATGCTAACTGTTAAAAAAATTATGACTGCTAATTATTACTATAATAATAACAATTAAAATTAATGGCGATAATAATGATGACAATGATAAAGACGTATCGATAAAAGCAATAAATTTAATCTGAATAATTAGACGATCGATGACAAACAAATTATAGAGTGAAACTTGATCAAGAAATTCATTCGTTAATTAATTAACTAAATATGGTTTTTAAATGCATATTAAGTTGTAGGACAGTGTCCAATTATAATTTAAGTTACTATATGACTGCTGCTGTTAATTATCATTCTTGTTCCTTATTTATTTATTTTTTTTACTTTGTCCCTTTTCCAGTCTCCTATTATTCTTTGCATTCCAGATTCACACCATACACAAATCGCATAAGTAATGTATCACAGCGTATATTACAAAGTACATTTTTCATACAGTTAGATAATGTAACTATAGTGCAGACCCTTTTGCCGGCATATTCTATTGATTACATGGAAATGAAAAATACTTACAGATACTCCTATTAAGATGTAATAGTCTATGAAGGAATACTGCTTAATTTTTTTAGTGAAAATACTTACCTACTTTAACAGACTTAATACCTCCCATAAGTTATACATGAACAATAATACCGTAGAGTAAAAATTGCCAATAATCAATATAAAGGAAGTGACAAGA
>JARQSV010000254.1:439297-457087 GCA_030142285.1 Calameuta idolon | reverse complement strand
AGAGAGAAAGAGAGAGAGAGAGAGAGATGCATTGAATTATTTGTCCTGTCCAAGAAAGAAAATCAGTCAATTTTCCTTTCCTTCAATAGTTTACATAATTATGAGAACTATAATCGATGAAGCGATTCATGAGTTATTAAATAATGATCATAGTATATTAATTCAATTAGTCTGAAAATCAATGACAATAGTACGGAAAACAGAGAAATGATAAATGATATAAGTTCGAAGCATAACGATATAAAAATAACAATGTCGGTCAATGACTCTCAATATAGTTTAGTACTATTATCTTGTATTTTCTTGAATTCTGCCAAGAAAAAGGGCCTGAGTAAATGATGCACATTCGCACGCACACTTTAGTATTTTGATGATAACTGATATCTCCAAAGTGGACTTTGGGGCATCCTACATTAATGCATTTTCCAGCAAAAGAGAACTGATTATACATATATATATTTGATGCAAGATTGAACAACAAATATAATTTCTTAATTGTCTCCAAGAAGTATCAATTATTAACTGATTAATTCGAATGTAATAATTTTATTAGTATTTACTCTTTTTTGTCGATAATTTTAGCAATTTATATTATTTCATTTAACGTTAAATTGTTCTAAGCGCCCCTCGATATGAAATTGGCAATTATTCAATTTTCATTGAATTCAGTTTATGCAGAGCGGCGCGGGCGATTAATCATTTTCCTATAATTTATTTTAACACATGTGGTACCACGTACTGACAATTTTCTTTTTTAGCCACATAGCGACGATACGACGATTATTTGAGTGATGATAAATTTCCATTTCAAGGAACATTGGACAATTTTAAACTCGCTATAATCGTCTATCCTCGAGACAGTGAGCTCTTGCTTTTCTTTGGTACATAAATAAACTAAAATATAAGAAACCGAATGAATACACAGCCGAATAACAATGTGAAATGGCAAAAAAAGGTATATATAAATATTTAATATATAAAATTCGGCCTGCTGTATGTATAACCACATAGTGGCAGGTTGTCGGCAGCTGCTTCTTATATAATTTAATTTAATAACTTATCTATCCTAGGGATAAACTATCGTTTAAAACGTCCATTTTTTATAGATTTTTCCTACAAGAGCCGATACTACATCCTAATGTGATACTGCCAGCCCTCCAGACATCTTTCAATAAAATTATATCATACAAACTTATGTAACAATTAAATATTAAAATGGGAAGAAACATTTTGTGATCGCAATGTTCGTCAGCACACGCTGTATACTTTTAATTCACCCTGTTCCAATAAGAGTGGACTATTAATTAAATCTTCTGTTGAGTGGGAAAATAATTCACACGAAAAATCTGGCGCTCGTGGCCCGAGTAATTAAGTCTGAAACAAATGTCTATCAGTATTACATTTTCATGACTTTAGTCATACCGTTTGTCTATGCGTACACGTCAATTAGTCTAGAATGACATAAACTGTCTTTATAAATAGCATGATAGCAATTGAAAAATAATAATCCTACTGCTTCATATTTAAGGAGTGAAATCTGTCCGACTCGTCCACTTGTGCATAATGTCTTTAAATTAATAAGCGGTATACTTCATACATTTTGCTTGGTATACATTATATATCACACTTTACCCCACTACTAGAAGCACTTTGGCTGTACTGTGACATCATTATTATCATGACTTTACGATAATTCCTTGTGTTTAAACATTCTAGCTAATAAACCTTCTGACTTGGTTATCTTTTTATTGGCTATAATGAATATATAACTTGCGTCTTGTGTTCCTACTTGCGCCTAGCTCTTATATTCCCATAAATATACTTGCTCTTCACTTTAAATATTTAGCACTAATATAGATAAGCTGAAATACTTATGATAGCTCCTTATAAGCATGTCGAAACACTTTAAATGGATAAACTTCTCGCAAAGTCTTATACGAATATCTCTAAGTATATCGACACTTCGCAAAAGTCTCTAGTTCTCGAAAACGTTCTTCTCTAGTTTCAATGAACGATACTCTAATAGTCGCAAGGCTATTCCAAGGTAAAAATTGTCCGATAAAGAAGTACTCGAGCATTAAATTACTGACGAACCACTACTTCAATCAAAAAAGCTTCCTCACCATTTTCTTCAGTCCTGTACTCTTTTTATCTTTCCTTACTCTCGTAGGACTTGAACTACCACTCCTGGCCTCATCACTATCTTCCTGACGTCCATTAGTTGCGTTTCCATTGGGCTCTGTGTTACTGTCGTTTTCTTTAAGAACACGTGAACTCGTCGAACTTTCCTGACTAGACCTACTGCTCGAATGCTTCGAGTACCATCCCCAATCAGAGCGTATAAGCGCCACCTCCTCCGGCTGTCCTGATAGACGTCTTTTATTTCTCATCTCCAGAGCCGTCTTCATAAAGGACGGCGAGGATAACCTGGTATTTTTCAAAATTCCGCCAGTCTGGCCGAAGGTCCCCTTGGAGACAATGTTATCATCTAAACGATATTCAGATACTGTCTGTAAGCGATCACACGTCGCTAACGAATTTTTATCGTTGGGATTCATCAGTTGGGAATCTGGCCTCCATTCCTGAATATTGTCAGCGTGCTTAATCTCCGGGGATGAGCTGCGATCATGATAAACTACTTTGTCGAGATTACCTTCACTGTAACGATTAAATGGTTTCTCTATTAATGAAGATTCTGTTCTTATGGAACGTGCACTATTTCGTCCACCAGATGACTGGCCTGATAAACTTGATTGAGGCCCACGACCTCCCGGTTTAATGTCTTCCACTCTAACTAAAGCATTTGTTCGTACTTCGGCGTTTCCACGGAGAGGTTCAACTCTGGATGTTCCACATCCAGTAGACCCGTTTTTTGTCGTAGAATTAACATTGTCACGCTTACGTTTCCGTTTCTTCTTTTTCTCCATGTCACAGTTCTGACCACGGTCATCTATCATTATTTCCTGATAAGAGTCGATAATTTTTGAAGCTATTTCACTAGGTCTTCTGTTCCTCTTAGACTTTGACGTGATGGACGTCGCGTAGGTTGTGTCACCAACACTTTTCCGTCGAAGAATCTCCTTTTCTTCTGAGGATCTATCGTCTTCCATATCCAAGTCGCCGGATCTTCGACAGTACGAAAGGATCAGGACGACCACTGTGATCTCAATGCAGATGAGAATTAGATGTTGACCAATTGTCGAAAATCTATCGTGCCAACTGTCGCGATCATAAAGGAGGGTCTTGACGGACTCTGAGAGACTCAGTACCTCTTGCTTTAACAATTCAATTTCTTCCAGCCGTTTGGATTCGCGGTCCTCAGTTTTACGCGATTCTTCACCCATGGCTGCCACAGCACGTTCTAAGGATCGTTGCATTTCTTCTACCTGCTTCTTGTAGCGTCGACTAAGTTCCTCAAGATACTGCCCACTTAGAGACATGTTTCTTTCGAGAGCCTACAAAAACCAAGAAAGGAAACTTTTATATATGATACTCAACTATGAATAATAAATGCTTGTGCTCCCTTACTCACCTTAATCCTATTAGACAATCTCAGGAATACGGATTCCTTTTGCTGTGGACTGTTACTTGCAGCTGGTTGTGATACTGAAGCTGAACTCGCTGAAGGATTATTGTGCAATGCAGCTGAATCTCCCTCAAAATCTTTGAAATCTGATAAGAGTGTATCAAAGGACAATTGATCCTTAACATCCTGATCCGTTGCCTCTGCTTTACCAGGAGTTTGCTGTTTAATCTCCTGTTCAGGTGTTTCTGTTCGCATTGATTGCGGTACAGTATCAGAGAAAGCATCAGCACTATTAATAACAGGAGCATTCGCAGTAGCATCGCTGAGAACATCCTGATTTTTATCAGCCCTAGATGGCAAAATGGTGGTCATCATTTGCGAGACTGTTTCTGCAGAGGCATCCAGAATTTCCAGATTCTCAGGAAGACCCTTCCAGCTACTAGCAGAACCGACCGTTCCCAATGGTGACGGGGTAGTCAGTACTTCCGGTTGAGCAATTCCATCCGGAGGATGTTTGCTCGATTCAAGTACAGGCACTGAAGATTCCCTCTTCGGATCCTTCTTGCTCAATGTCCTGGTGGGCTTAATCTGTGAAGCGAGACCTTCCTGAGTCGACGCTGTTGGCAATGTGTCCTGAGTTTTTTTCAAGCTGTCGACGTCCTCTTGAGGATCATGAGATTTACGACGCGATTCTCCTGTTGGCGAAGAGGATACCGATGCCACGTATGAGGGTGTTGGTTGCATTGTTTGAGAATCACTGGGAGTCGACTGTAGAATAGGCGATGGGTCGGCATTGAGAGCTTTGCCTGATAGAGGCACAGAATTTTGAGAATTCGTAGTACTCTGAGCAGAGTGTGCACCATTTGTACCGGAAAGGGTTGCACTTTCACTGGCATCCGGTCGAGCTACGCCAATTTCCTTTTTCGGTAGTGCATTGTCGGATGTATTTTGGAGAGCTTCGTAGCTTACATTAAGCACGAGCTTTCTTTCATTTGTAGCTAGCACATTGCACAAGGCTATCATACATTCTGGAGGAAAGACAGAACTTAGAAAGCTCGCCTGTAGGTTCATGGGGACATTAAGAGAGACTTTGTTTATATTATTATTAATGACGTTTTCCGGTCCTTCAATTCCCGTATCAGCTGTCATATTAACCTTAAAATCAGGCGTCGCTCCAATGTTTATACAGATGTTACTATTACGTAAGGTCTCTTTAACAGAAATAATTTTTATCAGAGAATCAAGATATTGACCTCGGCAGCTGATTATTTGGAACACACTTGCAAACTGTTTATCGGTACAATTATTGCAGACGATCGTGTACCTAGGTGTTATGCAAGCTGCAAAGGAACTTTCTAGAATATTACTCTCGATGTTCTCCTGTATCTTCGTGATATTATTGTGGCTAAGGTTACCACTTTTCACTAGAACCTCAGCAGCTTTTTTAACGATACTCAATACCGCGTCCCGCGCACTACCGAAAAGATTTCGCGATGGCTCGCCATGAGTTCCATCGAGGTTCTCTTCGTCGTCCTCGTCATCATCCTCAGTGACTGCATTGGGTTCCTGGACGTGACTGTCCGATTCCGTTTCCGTTTCAAGCACTTCAAACTCACTAGTACCGTACGCCCGAAATAAAGAGATAGGACAAAAGTGTTCTGCACCGTAATGAGAGTGTAACTCGACTTTAATAAATTTACCAAAGAGCTGAGGATGAAGTGGAAAGCTCTGTATGTCTCTCTCGTCCTTAGCAGCAAACTGACCAACCGGACTCCAATCTCTAGTAGGAAAGCGATCACTGACAAAGACAGAAAAATCCTTGGGGGATGAGCTAAAAAGCTCGAAGTTTGCCAGCTCGATCTTCTTCGCCTGTATCGCCTCGCAGAGCTCCACGACGAACCAGACTCTAGAAGTACATGTATTCAGCATGTACTCATCACGCGTGGATGCCAAAACACTCTTGGCACTTCGTGCTTCCGGATTGACGGCAACAATCTTAGCACCGCAGTCAGGCGATGCGTAGTTCTTAGAACGAACTTTCATACCACCTACAGTTCTGGTTGGTCCCCCAGGATTCTGTATCGAGGCATTTGGGTGCGCTACAACATAAAGATACAGATACGATTGATGATGTTATTCTTGATAGACATAAGATAATACGATCGGAAGATCACTGAACTTGTCTGAAAGTCTAATCACATTATCTAGGTATCACTGATGCTTACTCTTCTTTTTTTCAGCTTCTTCCAATCGCCGCTGAGCCCATTCGCTAAAAGATGGAATATCCTCATGAGGATCGGTAGAACCAGAAGCAACGAGTCCATCCATTATAACAGCTGCTGCTTCGTCGCTACCTTCTCCAACGAGTCTCGCCCTGGCTGCACTATCATTCAGCTCGGGTGCCGTCGTCAGAGCATCAGCCTCTACCTTTCGGATATTCCCCGCAAGCTCCTCCTCTTCGGAAATTTCAATACTTCCTCCATTCTTTCTGCTACTTTTTTCGCTCCTGTCACCAGGAACTACCTTTAGCTTTATCTTTTCTTCAGAGCTTCCTAACCCCTCGTTATCAACCAGGTGATCATTCGATGAGCTGGTTCTGTCTTCGTTCCCAGGTTTCTGGTGAGCTCTAACAGTAACAACCGTTTCAGAAAGATCCTCAGCAAGGACAGGATCATCCTGATCAATAGTTTTATTCTGCTGATCATCATGCAGGGCGGACTTAGACGTTTCAGTCGATGCTGGTTGACCAATCTGATCTTCTCCTCGGATGGAACCCGTCGACAGAGTCACATTAGTCGATGGCAATGGCCTGCCATGAAACTCTGAGCTGATTCTAGGATCAGCTAGACTCTGAAGTTCAGCTGCTGCTGTATCAACCAGTGTAAGCACAACAGGCTGACCAGTTTCTGATATGCTGTAACAAAAGAAAAATTCTCATTAATCCCACCAACCCTTCAACAATATCAAAACCGAAGTTTAAAAATCTGAAATAAAATTTAAATTATTCCCTCAAATCGATCTAACGTAAAGTGACTCCAGATAGTTTATGAGTTCATAGTCTTATTAAATAATCTCACCGACAATACAAGCTGCTGGGGATGCACCATAATGCCACTACTATCATGAGATAGAAAACAGCAGCCTGCAGAAGCTGTCTCAGCGATCCAAATTCTTCAGTGGAACTTTCTATCCAGTATATGGGACACGTGTTACCTTTAATTCTCCCTTTAGCCATTGTCATTCAATTTTAGCACCATCAATACTACTGCACACTACTTCTTACTGTCCAAATTGCAATAGACTTCTTCTGCGACAAACAGTTACAGTTCTGCGACTTTTAGTCCAAAAGTTTTGCATTCGTCCATTTTACAGATTATCTTTAAGTCACTTTTTCACTTAACTACTAAGTCAGTAGCTGCGACATTTACAGAATCTATAAGACTAAAGAATCGAACGTCAATGCCATTACAAAGAATTATAAGTATTCACAACCGAACTCATGTATCAGTATTACTATATATGCTAAAAATTTTTTCGGAGACAAATGCCGATAACTGATAATCGATTCATGTAAAATTGCGCATGGTCTCTATGTGCGAATGACCATTGCGGCTGATAAGACCTTGCCGCTAATTTTATATGCGAATCAAGAAATATATATATATCCGGTATGCAGTCCGAATGTTCTATAAAAATTATGACAGTTCAAGGGTTACAGATATGATATTCATTTCCATCCGATCTTCTGAATCCTCCGTTTCCTGTGGAGCGCTGAGTGATACGTTTCAAATGAAAAGCTTGAAAAATATTTCTAATCCTCTTGACATTTAATGACGATAACCCAGTGCAAGTATTTTTCACTGGTTACGTGCGCGTTAAAGAATTCTTAATGATTTTCTTTTTACAACCGTGCTTTTCCCGGCCCACGTTCAATCTGCGTGCATTAGGCGAATACGACTGAATGACGTAAAAAGAGGAGCGAAGAGGACGACATAATTTGACGAATCAGTACGAATGACCCGAGTATAGCATTTAATTATAATCTAGTTCAAGAATGTCAAACTATGTCGATATACTGAACCTTGATGTACTTTTATGTGACGGAAATACATAAGGAGATATTTCAATAGTTCAACACGTGCGAAGTTACTAATTTTAAGAAGGAAAAAAAAATGAAAATAAATACATCACAGATACCGAGAAATGTGGTTAATCAAAGAGATCGATTATTTCTATAAAACTGTAATACTTGGAGAACATTATTGTCACGTGACTGACGAAGTCAAATGATGGATTATCGAACGAAATGTACAATTTCACGTAAATTGTACGATAGATCGTGCATAGATATTATGTGAATATCAGTAATTGCACATGTGTCGGTCATAATAGCAGCTGCTAATTAATTGTTCAGCCCACGACACTCGCATGCAATTACACTGTGCTATAATTTTGCTCACGGGCGTGTCGATCTATGTGCGAGAAATTTGTGTGATCGTGAGAATCAGAATCATGTAGTGCAATTATGAATGAAATGTATGTAAGACGAAGGATGCGAGGAGTTAGTCGTCTTAACGAGTCAAACGCAACCAACTAGAAGTCGAGCGAACGTCGCAACGACCGGTCGAAACTGTGTGGGTATCGAAAGCAAGAAAAAGAAATTTTTCGAAAAATACCGCAAATTGTAATTAAATGTTAACGATTACTTAAACACACAAAAAAAATTGGAAATCGTGTAAATTACTCGGTGGCAAAAAAAAATTGCAATTAAAGATAAACCGTCTCAATCGTTATAAGCATTAATTGTACGGAGATAAAAAATATCGAAAAATGAACGAGACGAGCATTACTCAAGATGTTCCATCGAGATTTAAAAAATATTTAAAGAAATCGTCATTTTATTGCAAAATCGTCGAATTGGTGAGATAATGCAATTCTTTTTTTTTTAATAATCGCGCAACGCTATTTATACTCTTATTAATTTTTGACACAGATCTTGCTCGTAATATCGATCGGCCTGATCGTGGATCCCCTGAACAGTGATATGGAAATAAATAAAAGTCATGCCGCCATTATCCATACGTCAATTTGCGGTTACATACTGATAAACACTATACTAATTTTGTCTTATTTACTTGGCGAGCGTCAGCCTAAGAAAACGGTGAGTGTGATAAAAAAATTTGCTATTTCGAAAAACAGTAATTTTTTTTTCACTTTTTTTTCAGTCCATCGTATTTTCGACAATGGGTGCAATACTGAGCTGCGTCGCTGGGCTGATTCTTATTCACGATTGGGATACCTATCAGGATAACCTGATTTCAAAATATTCATCGCAGTATTTAAATCAAATGTTGTCCAGTGGAATTTTTGCCATTTTGGCAACTCCCTTTTTTATTCTTGACGCTTACTTTACTAACAAGTATCAATGACGTGCAGTCACGTTGCACTGATTGCTACGATTCTTCGATCGCACAGGAGGTAACGCTTAATAAATCACTCGGACGAGGAAGTGACTTGCCATTAGAATTAATATATTATAATTAATTACAATTAATACACAAGACTATCAAGATTTTCATCGTTTCATATGTTCCATTTGCGTTTTAATAAAATCGTACGAGTATTTACAGTAAATCATGAGCATATATGATATTACAGCCGGAATATAAATTTTTGTCACTTAATGATTATCAAGGAAAACTTTTATCTCGAACGACGCCAATACGAGAACGTAATGCTTTATAAGACTGACGTGGCATCACGAACGCGAGGGGCGTGAAACATGTTAAAAGATAACAGAAGGAAGACAAACGAAAAGGATAAAAGAAAAAAAGTGAAAATAGTTACGGATCGGGAATTGAACTGTAGCCAAAAAATGTGGTTTGTCACCGAGCCAATATACAGAGTGATCAGATTATAAATGGTCTCAAGTTCTGATCAACAAATAATTCAAATTATCGATACAGAGCATGACGATTCGTAAGCATATAAGAATTAATTTCCGAAAATATGGATATCATAAGGTACAAAAACTGTAGGGCGGACTAAAATTTCATTAAATATATATCGACTGAGTCATTAAAGGAAAAAAAAAATAAAAAAAAAACTTACTCGAAAAATAGTACAAAATTATACAAAAATTGTCTCCACACGCAATTAACAATCGACTGAAGAGAATTAAAAAATTAATAAAAGTCCCAAAATTCTTTTCGGCTTTTACTTTCGCAAAATCTTGAATAAGCGTCCGAAAGACACTCGACGATTTCGGACGATACGCAAGAACAAGTTACTTTATCAATTAGGATTTCTGTGTCACGGGAAAGTACGCGCAAAATATACACGCGCGACATAGCAAGGCAATTGCAAATATATCCGTATCGGTGAACGTCGGAGTAACGACTGGCGTTGAACATTTACCGACGTCGTCAGGAAGCCGCTATTCCGTATCTCTTCTACCTTCTGCACCACCATACAGTTTCTACCTGGCGGCGTGAACTTGTTCGAAGCGAAAATGTGTATAATTGACAACTTGGATATAGGTAAGCAGATAAGTATTCGATTAAGTGAAAACGCCGGCAACGACGTCGAAGAAGCCGAGAGGGATGTCAGCGAGTTTGAAGATTTTTATCTGCGAGAAATTTTCCCGGTGTTGAATTGACGACATGAAATTTCTACGAGAAGCAAGAATTGCATGAAATCCGTTACAACGAGAGATCAGAGAAACACTGGGCACTGAGCACCGCGTTAAATCTCACCACTCTTTACACTCTGCCTGCTTTCCACAACCATTTTTGTTCGTACAATAAAAACATCTCTTACTGGTTTCACCAGCTCATTCCTAATGTATCTACAGTATACAAAAAGATATTACCAGTCAAACTTCCTGTGTATATCTGCAATGTGAAAAGTTTACAAATTTTTTTTAATTCTTTTACATTCACCCATCCCCGGTATCATCAATGTATCGTTACGAATGACGATCTGATTGCAGACTACAACGATGCATACTTCAAGAATCGAGAGAAAGTGATATTCCCTATGTACGTTTGTAACGAAAAATAATCAGCCGAATGTAAGGTCGGTCGAAGAGGATGACTGGACGAAAACAATGCGAGTAATGACGCAAATGAAATATTCAAATTCATTCAAGTCATCGGCACTTATTTGAGCGTCGCTTTAAAAATTGTCAAGCTGATATAAATACAAAATATATGCCGAACTAAATCGAATAGGTTAACAACGATGTCTTATTTTCGATATCGAAGTGGCTATCGATTAATCGACCAGGAGGAATTGCTTCGATGTAGAGAAAAGTCAGATATCAAATGCACTGCGCACATTATACGTATGTCAAAAACCTTGAGTGAGTCTTCGTATTACTGAGGTCATGTTTTGCCTTGTTCTTCTCAACGCGCCTTCATCCGACGGAGCAGTGGCTTAGCCTGGGAGCGTCAAAACATCATTTTCCACGTGAAAATATAATACGTTAATGTGATATTTGTAGGAACAAATAAAACGTTGTATTTTATAAAAATACACCATATTGATACTGAGCTTGTTGAACCAGGTAAAATTTTTATTTTTTTTTTCTCAACTAAAATCGATCAGCTGATATGTCATTTTTTTAATAACGCCTTTGTTTTTCCTGAATGTTTTGTGGAATTAATATCACGTGTCGAAGTTTGTAAACCATTGCGTGTGTCAACCACAAACTGATTGATATACATGTCAAGTTTGTGTTGCTAGACTAATTGGCTTAGTTCATTAGTCATTACGTCGTATGTAACTCGTATAGGTATCGTGACTCGTATCATTTTGATAGCATTATGTGTACTGAAAATTAAGAGCATTTGTCTCAAGATACATTTAATGGTAATGAAAATCTTGAGGAATCTTCAACGTGAATTGATTATAATGAATTAATGACAGAATTCGTCTGATCTAATAAAGCACACACGCTGCATCTTATGATAAAGATTAGCGATGAGAACTGAAGAAATTTTTGTTTACTCAAAGAATTGTAAAGAGACTATAGGCAAAGCTCTGTTCAACAGAGATAATGGTGATCCAATGGCTAGAAAATTATTTACTAAACGCAACACTGCACGTGCAATATCTTTAATTTAAAGTGAGACATTTTAAAACTACGGCTGAAGGATTCATAAAGTAATAGTCGAATTTTCGTATTATAGCTATGTATCTCTGCTTAACTTTCCATACGTTGTAAAAATTATGATATTATCGCAAAAATATACTTAAAATTTTGTGTTAAGTTTTACTTTATTGTACATTTAGTATTCGTTTAACTTTGTGAGGACTTTGGATATGATCAGAAAATACTTGTTTTTGAGTGTCAGAAATGATTACGTTTTGAGGTGATGCAATAGATAAAAAAATTCTATTGGTCCCTTGTTAATCACTGTAAATGCTGGTTTATGCCATTAGGCTTAAACCAATTCTCAAAATGCAACTGTATCGAGAGTAAATATTTCGAAAATGCCTGTACGTTATCTGTAAAGGCATGGAGTATTAAAGTCCTGATAAGATGTTCAATAAATTTGAGTACTGTTCAGAATTATGAAAACAGACAAACGAGTAATGTATGAATGTTTCTCTTAACAGTTTTATATAATGTGATTACATTATTTTATCAGCACTTACCCTTGTGATAAGTTAGGCTGCTGGGTAACAATTTCCGCCAGGATATCAAGGCCTTGTTCTTTCTTCAAGTTATCGTCGCTGTGTGAAGTTTCGAAATTCGACAAGTCGGAACCAACGCTATTCTGAAATAGAAAATAATATTACTCTATATAATTTATGTGAAATTACAGGGTACTGGTAATGTAACTATGCATTTTATAGATAACGTAGTGCGTGGACGTACAATAAATTAACTTTTAGTCGCTATAAAATTAATAAATGAAAAAATACTTGTATTGTAAAAATCCTCGTGTTCACATTCCAAAGCCACAACGTGTAAATTCAGTTCCTGGTATTAAAAATATTTAGTTTTTAGACTGTTTCAACGTGGTTTGATACCCACTTTAGATTATTATATAACTACAAGTCTTTGTTGTAAAAATGTTGACACTTAGCTGCTTCTAAATTTTTTTAAGTATTATGAAACATAATTTTTATTTTAAGAACACCTACACAATTTCCATGTTTATCTAAAGCAAAACACAAGTATCGGGTTACTAAAAGTACTTTGTTAAAATTTTATGCAGCAAAAGATTAAAGACTCTTTTTAAAAAAATAGTAGAGTATAATATTTAAGATATTGCTGTAAGAGTACAACAAAATATTAATCATATTTCACAGTATACAATGTGAGTAGAGACCACATATGTTACTTTAATCAACAGAGGCAGCTAGTTATGATACAAGGGCCTGGCACAAAACAAAGCCTTCGTCCGTACTACCCACTAGACTACTGAGTTATAAGTAGGAAATATTGTAGAAACTGATATGAAACACCATTGAACTGTGAAAGTAAAGAAGGTGCAGCTGGTTCATTATAACAATAGTGAGCTTTTTATGAAGTACAAAGAAGATGAATAATGGATACTGTTGCTTTATATTCATGCAATTTACTTATAATAATGATTGTTTTCAACAACAACTTATGACAATAAATTGAATATAAAAAAATATCATTTATGTAAAGATTTTTATATTGAGCAAGATATAAACATTAAACTTAATATATGATTGAAATATATAGTACCTTTTCCATATAATTATCCTGGTGATGAGATGTTGCCTTGTGAAGAATTTGAGTCTGCAAAGTCTCCATTGTACCAGAATCAATATATTCTTTAAGAGTGTCATCTTTGGTAATATTTTCTTGCTCTCCAAAGTTTTCGCTGTTAATTAAATTAGAAGGCTGGTCTGATGATAACGCTCCTTCTGATGTTACAATCAGAAATAGGAGTCCGCTGAAATCAGTCAGAAAAACACGTATACCATAAGCATAAATTGTCGCAGATACTTATCTATAAATAACATTTGTTGAATCAAGGACTCTCCAGTATCTTATATATTTTATATAGCCTATAACGTTATCCTGAGAAGAAATCTTATGAAACAACTATGTATAATGAATATCAGCTATATGCAATAAATAGTTTGTACTATAGTCTTAAGTATGCCAAACTACAAGATATGTACAAGAAATAGTCTCATTAAAGTAGTAATTTCAAAAGTAATTATTAACAATGTGACACAGGAGAATGAAAGGGAACAAATTGTACACTCATAGTCCTGCTTCAAAATAATAAACAGCGTTAAAATGACATGAATCCTCAAAAAGCAGTTAATGGACTATTGCTTTTTTAAACACAGCGTTTTTTAAAGCATTTATATAAGGTGTCTGTACAAATAGAGAGCCGGTTCTCGAAATACAGCGACAAGAGCTGTCAATTGCATGCAAGCGCAGTAGACCGTACGTAATAGTCTCACCTCGATACGAAGAAGACGAAGAGAAGAGTGCAGTAAACGCACGACACACAAAGCTTCATTTTTTTCGCGCAACTGTCATACTATCGAATACGACAGAAATCTATTTAAATACATGTATATTTCCCGTAACTTTTAGCACTTTCGAAAACAGCCAGCAGCGATCGCTAACGCACGGAAACCTGACGTGGTGTTAATAAAAAGCTTCCGGTCCTTAGAGGTTATGTTGCCTTTAAAATTCTTTGAAGTGATATGTAATTATTGAATAATCGTATAAGTTCACGCTCCTTATTATGCACATCGTATTTTCAAACTAGAAAACGTATTTCACGTAAGACACATGCGTTCCTATGTACAAAAGGAATTACGACTTCACGGCAATATCAGCTGATCCGTTTAGAACATGCGCACTGCCGTCTTCCCCCACGGTTAAATTTTTGTGCTCTTTCCTACTCACGTAAAACACCGCCGAAACCTTAAAAGCTTCAGGAGAATTTGCTAAAATCCTTTTACAATCTAAGCAACAAACATTTAATGCAATAACAGTTAATAAATATTTCAAATCCTATTAAATCCGTCTAGCACTCCATTTCATATTACTATTTTGTCCTTTTGTTTGAACAGATAAACAAATTAAATTTTATATACAATATTATAATTATCGAATTATCGTAAACGACAACAACATTGCTAAATAATATAATAATATCAAAATTTAAGTGTACTGGTACTATTACCAGAAATGAGTATTATATATGTATATATTATATTATATTACTTATATACCTACTCATCTTTGCTATTACCATATAGATTATAGATAAATGAATGATGATGAAAATATTTGTAGAACCACTTTTTACAAACTTACCTTTAACTTGAGCAAGGGTTATACAATTTGGGTTTCTCAACCCACAATGGAGCAAGATCGTGATAAAGCTATTCAAGGGAGCGTAGAAGAATTTCGGAGCCAAAGGTGGGGAATAAGCCAATGAGACCCAAGGCTAAGAGGACAATTTAATTGATAAAAAAGTCAAAAGACTTCACAAATGAAACATTTAGTATCTATTCGTGTTTTGGAACAGACATGATTGGTGTAATATTACATCAAGTTAATATATCATTGCTGGACACAGGTATTTTACTCCAAAGTAGTTCACAATTATTAATACTCTGAATAATATCTAACCGAGAACGATCATGTTTCAGGTCCATTATTAACAATAACAATAACTGCATTATTTTTAATTTTATTGTACGAATTACTCACAAATAATCGAAGAAGCCGTCGAAGACGTTTTCTAGAGCTTGCAAGAAAGTTACCAGGTCCAATGCCACTGCCTTTTATTGGTAATGCATTGAAATTTGTGTGTAAATCTAAAGGTAACTAACAAACGTGTACTTTTAATTATATATAAGATTTTCTAACGGTTATATTCTGTTTTTTTTTAAATTTACATTCACTGATCGTTTTATTTCTCACAGAAATGTTAAATCGCTTGGAAACAATTATAATTTCTCACAGTACGAAAGAAGTTCCAATGAAACTATGGATGGGATCGGAATTATACGTCGTAGTGACAGCACCAGGAGACATTGAAGTATAACCACTTATTTATATCACTACTATATGTATATAGACACTTTTTTTTAATTTGATATAAAAAATGGTCATTATGCTGTAGATTATTTATATGACCAGTACCTGATACATTTACGATAATCCTGAGAATACTAAATTTGTCCGTGTGATCTTTATTTTCATTGTGACACGCAACGCCTTGAATATGTTTCGTGGTGGTGATATAATAATTGTGATGCATAACAGGTACTGTACTTCTAACGAAATACTACTTTCGTGCATTCATATAGTCGTATTAAATAATTTTTCAAAGACAAAGCACCGGAAATATTAATGTACAACGTTTGAATATTGCATCACCTTCTAGAAGATTGTAGACCGATCGCTAGTAATTAATTGACATTAAATAATTAATAAATATTTGACATTTTATACATATTGCAGAAAGTTTTGAATAGTCAGCAAGCCAGTTACAAAGGACGGGTGTATCGATTTCTTTATCCGTTTATTGGAAATGGCTTAATAAGCGGAGATGGTATTGATTTTTGTTATATTGAATACTTTTTGTCGCAATTTATTCATTCCAAATATTTTTTTTTTTAAAAATAGGTAATATATGGCGTCGGCATAGGAAATTATTAACGTACACTATGACCCAAAAGGTTCTTCATGGATTTGTCAACATTTTTGATAGACACAGTCGCAAGTTAATCGATAAGTTAGATTCGCAAGCAGATGGTGGTTATGATTTTGATATTTTTCCATATATTGAAGCTTGCACTATTGATATTGTTTGCGGTTAGTATTATATTTTTTTTACAACTACACTCTTATCTTGGACTGAGAATATTTAGGCTTTCCTGTTTTAGAAGCTGTTATGGGTCGCTTAGACGTTAATGCACAGGATAATGCAGACCAAGAGATTATTCATTATACTGCCAAGTGAGCGTCGGTGTAAATCAATGTTTTTTTTAAAATAATTATTAACTCGTACAAAATTCACATTAATTTACAGAATGTACAAAATTATATTCGATAGAATGACCAAAGTATGGCTACAGCCAGATTGGATATTCAATCGAACAGGCTATTATACGGAACAACAAAGAGGACGAGAAGTTATACAAAATTTTGTATATAACGTAAGATCAAGGGAAATTAAAATCATAATTCAAATACAATTTAACAGAGAAGTAAAATATCTTTTGATTTTTCCAGTGCGTCTCAGCAAAACGAAATGAACATAACAATGCGCCCCTGTCAAGCAGCAATCAAAAATCAATTTTGGAACATCTCCTAGAATCATTGAAAAGTTCATCAAATTCTCTGACAGATTCAGAATTACAGGATGAAATTTACACTATTTACATCGCAGTACGTATAGCAATATTATGAAGTCTAATATAAAAAAATTCTAATAAAAAAAATATACTTTAGTCCCAAGACACCATAGCTCTCGTGAGCAGCTTCGCAACTCTTATGTTGGGTATGCACCACGAAGCACAAGAAAAGGCAAGAAAGGAGATAGAGAAAATATTCCAAGGAGAAGACGAACCCCTCACGTCTGAATCTTTATCTCAATTGAAATACCTGGAAGCAGTTATTAAGGAGACCATTCGTCTATTTCCAATAGCACCGTTTTTAATAAGACATCTGCGCGGAGAACTTCATCTGGGTAAATATATTTCCGGTATAATAGAATAATATCATTCTTAAAGGATCCATTCACATGATCCACAATATATCCCTAGAGAATTGTATCCTGCCAGAAGATTGTCAAGTACTGATAGCGACATACGTTACTCACAGAAGTGTAGATTATTGGAGAGAACCAAAGAAATTTCTACCGGAGAGATTTTCTGCAGAGAAAAGTAGTACATGGCATCCATATGCATTCATACCATTCAGCGGAGGTCCCATGTCATGCATAGGACAAAAATTTGCAATGACATGTCTGAAAGTTATACTCGCGAATCTCTTACGACGCTACAGAATCGATTCCACTTGGCAAATGTCAGACTTGGTACTCAATGCAGACATTTCTGTTCGCTCCATTAATGGCTATCGTGTCTCGTTAAAACCGCACGAGAAAGCAACTTGAAGTAAACGAACTGGAAAATCCAGATATTCAAAAAACTCTTAGAAGATCTTCGACTCACCGTAAGGTTATAGCAGCATGATCTGTGATCACTGTGCGAAACCAACAAACCATAATCCTCCTTGT
>JARQSV010000254.1:413611-439197 GCA_030142285.1 Calameuta idolon | reverse complement strand
AATCCCATCCGGTTGCATGTAATGATTTTTCTAGATTATTTTTTCCCGCATGATTCTAATCCTGAATCGTTCGACTTGAATCTGAAAAAATAGATATCGCGTGAGTAAATATATAGATATACCTTTTAGGGCATTCCAGAAAGTATAAATACTGTGTCAATTTACACGAGTTACAGAATGGGTAATACATCCATCAATAGCGCGTTACTTAACAAGATGCTGTGCAGCACGTTATTCGTTCTACTTTTTTCAAGCGTGCTAATCGGCTCATTAACAAGAGCGGATGTAAGTATATATCATTTTATATTACCTGGCATATAATGTTTCCTGAGATTGACTTCCTTTTAACAGAGCCCATTAGTCATCAATTTGGACAAGGTAGAAATAACAAATAAACCAAACGATTATATGGGCGACTGGTCGGGTGTGATTCATAAGAATGATCCTGAGAATACAGTTTCACTGAAGATGATTATCAAGTCCACTGTACCAGACAATATGATGGTGAGTGCAGCATCATAGCAATGCAAAATATTTAAATATAATTACTTTCTCTTACAACTAGGTAAAATTGAAAGTTAACGTCGGCGGATCAGACTTGCCTGAAACCACTACTACTCTTTGTGGCACAATGAGTGACAAAGTTATTGTAGATGGTATTCTGGAAGTGGGTAAGCCGGAGAATACCTTTCCTAAAGAGTGTCCAATCGAGGAAGTAAGTATATTATACAAGTTAAAGTGAAAAGCAAATATTAATTTATCTCTTAATTTCACCCAGGGGGACTTTGAAGTAATAGAGTACCATATCAAGAAAGACAATATACCGACCACCTTGCCTGATGGAAAGCTAATAGGATGTATCGAAATATATATGCCTGGAGAAGAACCAATAGTGAAGATTGATTTTCAAGGAGATATAAGTCACAAGATGCCGAGCATGGGATAAATTGGATAATTAATTAACGATGAGAGAAGTGCAGTTGGGTCGTGACGACAATAGCAGATTGAAGGGCCTTTTTCTTATTGTTCTATACGTAGAAGAGTCCTCGGAGAGTGGGGTTGATGCCGTGGGTCGACCATATGTTAATTAAACATACATACGATATGTAATGGATATTATTCGGTAAACTGTTCAGGAAAACTCTCTAAAGGTATTGTAGTTGACTCTGCACATTTGATTGCTTTTTATTTCGGCTTCTGTACTCCGAAACTCAATAATAAGGAGGTATCAATATTTCGGTCATTCTTATTCGTTATTCCATTATGATTTAAATTTGTACGAAACCTCTTCCTCTTCTTGTAATCCCCCGTAATGCTTGTTGATTTTTGTTATATTTATGGTACTGGTTACTGGCGAATTTCACCAACCATGCAACTTCCGAATACTTCTCTGAGACCTTGACTTTTCGATAATGTCAAATTGTAGGACAGAAGGAAATGGAGATACAGAAGTAAAACTGTGAGTTTACTGAAAATCTTGAGGACCTCACTTCTCCAGTTGGTGATTTTTTGCATGTTCTTGACATTGGTATTGTTAAATCTATTTGTTAGCTCTTCTGCGAATAAAAATGTTGCACTTTATAGATATTAATAAACATTGAATCCAAAATTGAGAATGACGTTCTTACTCGAGCGATAACAACACACGTTTAAACTGGGCTCTGATGTATTGGGAGCTTTTGATTTTGATCTTTTATATATTCTTTTCTTTGCTAATCTCTCATTTCCCATAGTATTGCTTATTACCGCGTTTATCTGTTTAAATGAAACGTAAATGATTATTTTATATGTATTTGAAATTTACTTGGATTGCCACCTTTTTTGATTTTTCTGTCAGCCGTCTGCTCTCCTCTAGAATCAATTGCAATGTAATTCATATTGATCCAACAGGAGTGTACTGTTTCTTTTACCTTTTATTCGGCTCTGACGGTCGAAAAAGCTTTTCCTGTTCCTAGCTTTTTGAGAAACAATTTTATCGCAGCACGTAGGATTTATGTTAGACCGTTTCAATATGACTGCTGTATATGGAATCTACAGTACAACATGGTATAATTAGCCAATAATTATAATTTATGTTACTCTCTATATTTGTCGAATAAACTCACATCAGAATGATCTTGAGCAGTACGTAAACGCGACGAATGAATGGTTGCCGTATTCCTTTTAAGGGAAGGTGCGACTGTTTGCAAGTGCATGAACGGCGTGAATAAAAAAAAAGTAGAACAAGTACTTATATGAATGGCATTGAATAAAAGCGATTTGTGAACGGAATTAATCACCATGTGAACGTCGATGAAGAATGTGATTATTGGAATTTGCTAAAACTCTTTGAGCTTCATTATTGCACTTGTACTTTTGGTCCCGCTTGACATTCTGCTCAACGATGCGCTATCAAAATACAAGATATATGAGAATTTTATGAGATTTGTAGGATAATTACGAATATAGTACCTTCGACATCATTTTGGATTTATTATAAATATCGTCAGTAGTCTCAGTTTCTGGTACCTCCGGAATACCTTGCAATACTTTATGATCGAGCATTTCTTCTCTTCGTACGTTATTTCAAGGAATCGTAACGGCTTTCTTTTCCATAGAAACAAGACTTTTTTGAGCGTTTTTCACCATTGCCTTGGATATAACAAGAAAAACCAGACAATGTTAGCGATAACGTAAAGAATAATACTCTAAACCGGCTTCCTTCATTGAAATCTACTGTAACCCTTATATTTTTACATTTGATTTCAGACGATTGCCAATTGTCGTGTATAATGGAACTAATTAAAGAGTGGTTTTCAATTATGCATGATCTGGCTTCCCTCTCGAATGATCGAAGAACACTCATTTGCTTTGTGATCCTAATTAATTCGTTGCTATTGAAAATTTACCATATAGATTTATAAGGTCCAAGATTTCTAAGTCCAACATGTTCCCAGGCTGCTAATAGTATACATCTGTTATTTCATATGTTCGATAGTCGCTTTTAAATGACAAATATGTATGTAATTTGATTATTTGCACATATCAGCATCGTATGTATTTCAGTTCTTTACAATTTTCGACAAACGCAATTTTTTACAGATGAATGAATATTGTATTACACTTCTGTGATTTAAATGATCGTTTAATGCATATGACTGAGCAGTGTTGAGCAGTAAAGACTGCCTAATGTCCTTGCGCAAGAAAGTATTAGAAATTCAAGGATCAGGCTAGTCTTGGATATTAATTGCTTTTTATATTTTCATAAATGACTATTTAACGACTGCTTGATGTGGATTAATATCGTGATAATACTACAAGGACGCGATAAAGCTTTAGTTGACAATATCCAGTTTGTGTTTCCTAACCTCCATAACTTGTATATTCGTAGAATTGACAGTTAGTAAACAATGGCTCATTCATACGATGGGTATTATAGTGAATATCACAAAACAGCGGATATACAACAAAATCTTAAATATAAGAGGAAATATCAGAAGCTCAAAAGAATTGTAAAAAATACTGTGTTTGTAAGTGGTTTTACAGTGCTTGTTATCATTTTGTCAGGGCTGTGTTAATTCACAAGGAACAATAATATATTTTATTATGCTATTGTCTTAGGAAAATGCTGCATTGTGTGATCAAGTTGCACAGATGCAAAGGAATCTTGCCATAATGAAAGAAGAAAGGCTATTTCTTCTGCGAAAGCTATATCAACAACAAGGTGAAGTGGATACAGTAACACCAATCGGCAAGCCCCAAATGAATAATTCTAATTCACCATCGTTTAATACCGACAATGCAACACCTAAAAAGAGTGTTAAAAAAAAGAGCATAGTGGATTTATCTGGTAATCACTGAATGAATTATAAATAGAACATGCATAGAACAAGTACATTGGAAAAATTCACTACATATTAATCCTTGTTTTCCAGAGGTGAAAAACAAGCCCAAGCGCTATTGTAAAGCAGCACGTAGAGTTGTACAATTGATACCATTAGATGTTCATGGGCGACCAATATTCCCCATTGCCTTGGGTGATCTTACAGTTTACTCTCTTGGTGAAGTAGTGTCCGATAGAATTGCCTATCATACAGAGGATCTTATTTTTCCTGTGGGTTATTGTAGTACAAGGATGTATGCAAGTTTAAGAAATGCGCGAGCCAAAAGTCTTTACACATGTAAAATATTAGATGGAGGACCAAGACCAAGGTATTTCTTTCATAGCTTTATAGTTCCCATCTTCTAACTTATATGTACAATATCTATGTAAATGAATGAAATTTATAAAATTATAGATTTGAAATAGTATCAGATAATGATCTTGATCAGCCACTAGTTGGTACAACTCCTGACGAGTGCCATTCTCGATTACTGGCAGCTATATCTCCCACATTGCGTTCGATTGCTCCAAAAGGAGCTGATTTCTTTGGGCTTTCTCATCCAACCATTCAAAATCTCATACAAAGTTCTCCTGGTACACGAAAACTAGCAGTATACAAACAGCAACGTTTTGAGGTACATTTTGAAACCAATGAATCTCATATTTTCTTATAAACCAAAGTGTTGTATTTTACGAATCTTAATACTGGTATACGATACAGGTGAGCAAAAATCAAATTATGCCAGGCGATGTCAGCCCTGCAGGAGACGAGGAAACAGATCCAGGATTAGGTTTTGCTGCACTGCACAAAACATTCGCATTGCACGGCAATTATAAGATCAAAGAGGAACCATCGGACCATGATCTATTGACCCTCCAGGAACTGCTGGTGTGATCTTATCATGTACATATTGATTTTTCAAGTGTATAAAAGCGCGATTTTTGAAATTATTGATTACAAGTTAGTACAAAATAGCATACAAAAACATTTATTTTAGAATGAAATTGTATGTACAATTAGCTGACTGCAATTATATTATTATAAATAATAGTTATCACAAATTGATACAAACGAAATTGCTATGCGTCTTTTACATTTCTATACCTATTTTCCTTAAAACGAGCGTACTACAAGGCGCACAGGTTTGCTTGCAATTCCAGAGCACGGATTGCTATATTAATTATATGCGTATATATATAATAAAGCCTTGCGCGTTGAACAATCTTAATAAACTGATAATCTAAAATATTCTTACGGGCACACGTTATTTACGCTTAATGTTTAATGTCAGGCGCGTATATTATAAATCATGAAGTACGTGTCCTGTCACGTACCAAACTTTAATCATTTTTCATGTTTCTAGCACTTTAGTAGCTATTTGGGGAAATGAAGGAGCTCAGAATTGCAACATTCCCAATGCTCATAAAGAATTAAGGAGAATTTGTAGTTCTAACACATTACATTGGCGTTACATGTATGATCAGTTAAATGTAATAGTGCAAATGCTATCTACACTATTTGTACTGCTATTCTCGGGAAAAACAAAACTTAGCATAATTTTCTATTTTCACTTTCCTCTGTATGTTATATCACGTTATTGCTAATTATCTCTATTGTATATTTTCGTATGCCTAAGACTAATGAAGACATGGTTTCTCATATAGCGACCAAATTAATATTTTGTCTATGCATTTGCACAATGTGCAATACTTGCTGCATTCACTTACATTTGAGAAATCAACCATAAGCAGTACGAATTTTTATATTCAATATATTATACAAAGATAGAAATCATCATAGCTTCAATCGTGGTTTCAGGCAACGAGTTTACAAAATGTTTACAAAACTGAAGTATATGTCAGTAAGGCAAATAAGGGAAATTCGACGCGGTACGTTAAAATCTTAAAATCGTAGAGCAACAAAGAATAACTATTCTCAATTATGCTATTAATAGACCATAGCACCTCTTATACATTAAAAAAAAGTTGGATATACATTTTCTGTCATGAGGAATATATATATAAATATATATTTTTTATGAACTTACGGATAAATAGATTTTTCATGTTGGCTCGTTTACTTTGGAAATTCTTGCATTTTCAACTGTCACCGTCTATTAGCGGGGCCAATGGTTTTGTTGAAAAGTGTATTCGCAATAGCGATAACTGGAGAAAATAGTTTTAGTGGACAATCACTGTAAGAAAAAGATAATACTTAAAGTTCTGGCTAAAGATAATTTATGGAGATATGGTAAAGTTTATATATCAGAATTGTTAAGTAACTCTCATATTGTAATTAGGTGATTACAAACTATAAATAGCTATAGTAGTACTATGGCAATTAAAATAAAAAGCATATGAATATAGCGGGAAACATACCACACCCCAGTCACAGGTTCAGCTTCATTCCCACTTATAATAAACAGTGGGAAAAGAATAGAGAATACACAGCCACTGAAAGTACAAATTTATATACATGTGCAACATATTGTTTAGTCATCAATTTTATTCGAAGGTCTTTAATTGTACCTTATAACATATGAATTAGGCAACTGCGTGAGCACAGCTAACGGCATCCCGAATCCAACAAAATATGGCCAATTGGCTTCAATAAAAGTCAGTCGTCTATGAAGCTCCCAGCCCATATTGAACCACTTATATTCAAAGGCATAGAGGGCATACAAAAGGCACATATGGACAAGAGCCAAAAGATCCCCAATAGGAGGTAATGGCACTTTAGACACTAGCATCCCTTGGCCAAGAAACAAAGCTTGAACCAGCACGCTGAAAAGTGTGTCTGCTACCAGTTTACTCACACTCGAAAGGAGAAGAGGTCTTCCTTGTCTATATCTGTATGCACTATCTGCTATGTCCTATATCAATTAGAAAATTTACATTAACTGTAAAAAAAATATATATTAGGATGTCACAGGACCATACCTGAAACCATAAGCTGTTGACTATTCTGCTAAGTAAAAACAAGGGTAAAACCCATACTGTCCCAAAGGTAAGAGATAAGAATGGTTTTGTCCAGGCCCAGACTGTTGTACTCATACCTGACGAGTGACCAAACACAATGTTCAATAAATATTTTAGAAGAGGAAGCAGTCCACATTCAAAGATGAGGATGCTAGCCCAAAATACACCACCATTCAATGCGCAACATTGTATTGTTCTCTTTAGAACCTTTGATTCTCTGTAATTAATAAATGTCAACATGTTGTGAGTTAGCAATTAATTACTACTACTAATAATAATGGTACCGTTGTTCTTTTGGCCGTTTTCCTGAAGACCGAACACTATCATCTCGTCTATGAGAATCCAGTCTGGATGGGGAATTCTGAAATGTTTTTTCGTTGATCTGCTTATCCATATAGAAAAGAACCACTGCACCCTTTAGACTGTCCATAAACCCGCGGCACATAGCACGCAATATTCCCTAAAAATGAAAAGTTAATTTCATCCGAGTTCCATCTATAGGGATAATCCTATTGATCTATCGAAGTATGAATAAAACAAACAAAGCAATCAAGTGTCAAAACTCTAACATGAAACATAACAACTAAAGGGAGAGCTTTATTTATATTCTAAAGAAAATAATTATAAACATAAACAAATTATTATCATAGAACATAATAGTTTTATGTGATGTCATTCGTAGACTAACCATTATCTTCAACAGCGTTTATTAATCATAGACAAGGTTATGTCCGGAATTTAAACAAATAGTTGGTATGTATTAGGAAGAATTTACACTCACCGTTATGTTGTCCATATTTTTAATGCTATATTGACATACTTATATCAACGCACATCCCATATATTTTCTTCACCCTGACAATGGACACATTTACAACTCGCTTCGTGGGTTCAAAGTACGAACACTACGAATCATCTGACGCTTCAACTATTCAGCAAAGACGCTCAAACGCATAAGAGAAAAATAATCAGAATTTCACATAAAATATTTATCATCTAAAAACGTAGAAATTCCCGGGAACACTGTCTATTTTCGAGGACCCACGTCTGATCCCCGATATCTTATTCCTTTTCAATATAAGCTGTAGTAGAGAGCACGTTATCTATTATTTTGTAATTTCGTAACTGTAGTTGATGCCAAATCTTGCGACAGAGACACATAGCTCCTTATAACCCAAGAAAGCTTGACGATACAACAAGTCCTAGGTATTTTGCTATGCAAATCATTTTCAAGATTAGAACAACGTTGTTATTAATTGCTATCCAAAATGAAATTTCGCAATCAAAAATTCAACCTCCCGACTTTATAGGGCTAAGATTTCATACGAAAGCCTCAGGCTTTCAATAAATAATGAATTATTATTATTGTGGAGTATTCTTCATATTTACTTGATTTCCAAAAATAAATTTTAATGAGTCTCAAATATTCACAAAGTTTCCTACAAATACCACGGACGGATTAATATTGTCCGCGTGTATATACGACAATATGCTTATACCCTACGTGATACGTGATTATACATAGGACACCCAGTGGACACATATTGTACACTATTGTGTTGTACAAAACACTGTTCTTTTAACTAGAATATTCTATATAATAGTATATAATCGTAAGAATAATCTCTGAAAAAATACTATTAATTAATCGTTGTCCAGAGTTGTATTCGCATAGCGATTGAACAAAAGGGTATTCAACGGAATCCAGGGTCATGAGTATATGTATTTTTCTTTTACTCACGCAAGTGTCGGTATGTATGTCTCTTTCTTGCACGCGCGGTATCAGATCAATTCAAGAATCTCCAAAATGGCCACTGGAAAATTTCTCTCACATTATACATATGTACATTGTCCCTTACCAATAAATGATATATAATTAAGTCTCTCTTTAACTAAACTTCGTTCGAATAGCCGTGTTTAATTTGTAACAGTTAATTGTGAATAATAATAAATATCTGTCACTTATCGACATGGGTGATTAAATTATCGATTGTGACTCTCGAACAGAAATGTCTCGAAGTTCGAGCAAGGAATGTCGATATTCCCTAATGACAACTTCGCACATTGCACATGGCCTGTCATGGCGAGGGTGCTTGACAGAAGTGTAGATCTATGATATACTGATTTCACAACGCGTAAAGTAAACAAATACAGAGTCAGTAGTATCGCTGTCACGGGAACGTGGTAATCATTGAATTTTACGCAGTGCGAAAGAGCCTAGGAGTTACTTTTCGAGAACATGTAGGCAAATGCGCCATGAAGCGTTATACTTTTATAAGTTTGGCGAGTTTGGACGTGGCGCGGGTGTGACAGTTTATCGTGGGTGCATCAAAAAATCACGTACCGCGGTGCGCTAAAGTGCTTTCGTTACCTTGAACGATGTTCTGAAAAATGGTGCCTTTCACGATGCATCGATATACATAACAGTGATCGAGATTCATATTTGCTTAGGAATCTACGTACGTTTCGCGTGCAATATTAAAATTTGCCATCCCTTTGACGTTTATTTTTCTTCCTAAACATTGAATATTTATCATATGTGATTTATTAACTCTGTAGTGGATATGATATATCAGTTCTGTATTATGATATACGGCTGTTTGGAGCACAGTGCTTTCTATGGATTTTTCAGAAGCAGAATACTTTGCTCTTGCTAGTTCGAGAAATTTTTGAATATCAATATTTTCTTCAACGGAAAGTGTATGGATTGGAAACACGTGCAACGTACACGGACAGATATGTCGCCAGGTCCTGTAACTCATGGTGCTACGACAAGGATAGCAGGAGATATATATCATGATATGACTGGCCAGATAAATCCAATTGGTTGTATACCACCACCATCATATCATAATATTAATCTTCCACTTGGCCATCCATCCGTATTGGCCACTGATCGTGGAGCACCACCATCGTACGAAGAAGCCATAGATCCAAATGGTATGAGAAATTTCTTACAAGATTGAAGATACGCTTTAAAGGAAGCTTATATATTGGAATATTGTTACAGCTCCACCACCATCTTATGACTCTCTATTTGGTCGAATGAGAGAAGCGCATAAAGCATCCAAAGGTGTATTTAATTTCTTAAAGAATATCATCGTCCTCTTGTTAGGGACAAGTGAGTGTTCAATAAATATATAGATATACCACTATACACCTAGTAAGACGTTAATTAAAATTCTATTAATATTTTTAGTCGGTTGCAGTATCATTCTTGGAGTTTCTATAGTACTTCCAATTTCTATGATGATCATTGGAGGACTCTATTTATACGATTGTCCTCAGGGCGAATATATTCCTGTCTACCTTCTAGTAGGTGGTGGATTCAGTGTGCTGAAACAATTACTTCATCTCTCAGCCAGGGTACGTCAGCGTCAAGAAGAAAGGGATGAAGAAAGAATAAGACAGTCACCAACACAAACTCTCATTAATTGTTTTATGCTTGGCTGGTTTATTATTGGTAAGTTAATGAGCTATGCGAATTTAATGTTGATTGTTAATTAGCTAGCACAACCAATATACGGACACATTTTTTTAATCTCGTCAGGGTCCATGTGGGTCTACAAGGAGTACCAACCAAACTATGACCCAAGTCAGGGCAAGTATTGCAACAAGACATTGTATTTGTTCGCCTTTTGGTTAATAACTTCGGTATACATTTTACTTGGAGTAGTGACTGCGGCACTGTGCATTATTTCTGTGGCTAGTATCGCATTTCAAAGACCACCGCCTGATTTAATGTGAGGCATTCCTGGTCAATGCACGCGCCAGAATGAACTGCGCCCAATCGTACAAGTGCTGTCGGTGCGAGAAGAACCACACCTGTGTGGAACGATATAGTAAATGTATCATAAGTGCTGCGAATAAGAAAAGAAGAAATAATACGCTATATTCCGTGATAGGTTGTGACAAAAATCGTCCATCACACATCGTCCGTACGCATTCGCATCCGCCTATATGCTACTAATATTGTAAGGATACTCAAAAAATAACAAATATATACTCGAATTATGAATCTCGAGTTCAAACTACGGACCATGTCTGGTGACAAACACCGAAAGGCAATGGCTATTCAAGCCACAAGTAACAATTGGAGGTAAATGTGTAATTGGATTTGCTTGAATTCCATTTCTCGTGTTCAGGGTTGGTAAAATCAGGCTTCTTTCTTTATAAAACTTGAATATTATGTTTGACTATCTTCAGAATGACACAAACAATCGTGAAATAACTGGATAACACATATTTTACTTTACTATATATTTGAAATCAGATAAACCGGTTTTTATAACGCAGTAGAGGCCAAACCTCAATAAATTCTTTTAATAATTTGTATATATTATTCGTAAGTACAATCGTAAGTACAAAATAAGAATTCCTTTTTCTACTCTTTACAATGTCTCTGAGCATATCTGGTTTTCGATTGTATGTATAAGTGATCGGCACTCGTTAAGAAGTATCGGGAATCATGAGTCATAGGTAAGCGATACTGGTCGTATAAAACCAAAATAAATAGATAAAAGATACTGTTTCGTATCTCTAAACTTCATAATTAACAGAAGGTATATAATTATATATATATATATGTACACATACACACATATATACAGCGTATCTATCATTTCTTATGCTGGAACAATTATCTTCAACTAGCACAATAGGCTCTGCGTAAGATTATCTTAAATTCTTATTTTGCCAACTCTGATCATGCTCGTGATGATAGTTTTCAATAGCAATAGGCTAAGAGCGGTGCTCGTATTCGAAGGAGGCTGTGGATATATTTCGCATCGTGCGCGAAGGTTGTACTATTGTGCCAAGAGAGGTATCGTGCAAACGGAGAGAGGACATAACTACCAGAGAAGCACATAAAAAATAGATGAATGAAGAGTTAAAAAGAAATCCCCCATAAGAAGGAAGATAAAAAAACATATTTTGCTATTGCAAAATTCGCAACACGCCGATACAATAAATAAACCATGGACATGCACGTATGTCAGAGAACCATAAACGCCATTGACATGCAGGTATGCATGACTGGAAAAAGAGAAGTATGGACTGGCTGTTTATGAACGGCATTGAAACTTTTATGTTTTTGACTCACCTAAAGTAAGCTACTTATGTGCGTGCGTGTTTTGATAGTGATGAGGAAGGAAGCGTGTGTGCGTTATGTAGTGAAAGAGAAAAAGAAAAAAAATCACGGCGTCGTGACAAGCTTCTTAATCATTTTTCTATCCATGAACGTTGCGAGACATAACTATTGTGCGTAATCTTTAACGCGCCATGCGTCGTGTGCGTTAACATTTCTCTATTAATATACAGGTATGAGTGAGCACGTATTGATGCGAGGGAGTAACGAATGCGAGAGTCCGTGAAAGAATGTTCTGTCATGCAATTTCCCAATATGTATGGCTGCCTTGATAGAATCTGATTGATGACGATCGTGTAAGATTTCAGGCTTTACGTAAGAGCAAGAGATTATAGTATTAATTTAAATGCGTTAAATGTAAATAATAATACGAGGCAGCAATGCTTGCGTCCAATATTGTAGACGAATACTCGCATCAGTGTAAGTATTGCAGATGATTGAAAAATAAAATCGAGTGTCGACAACTTTTCAAGAACGCCAAAGTTTCCCTTTTTCTACGCGTCTATTTTGCAAATTGACGAATTAATGGCGCATGTAATAATTCACGTGTACTTGATTTAATGTGTGAATGCAAGAATGGTAATGGCAGCTTTCGATATACAAGTATGACACGAGCGAGGAATATTTACTTTTAAGAATTGAAAATATTCGACACTTAAATGGAGGAAGAGTATACGTATAGCAAGCAAATTGATCTGTAATGGAAGCTTTTAAATGCATGGATTACTTATTTAAGTACAATATTTATTGTTGCAATTGTGAGGATCTGTAATATTGACAAATATATAGTCTGATAAGGCTGCAGATGCCATCTACAAGAGAATCTCAAAAGGTGACTTCGAACCTGAAAGAAACGTTCACCCGGATACAATTTTTGCTCTTCTAACAAGTCAAGAAAACCAAATGATTTACGTAAGCGTAACAAGGAATTGGCGGATAATAATTAAGTCGAACATTGAACGTCGAAGAGAAATTGCTTAAGAAGGTAAAAGGATCGTTGTATACAGCATTTAAAGTTAACTCCTCTATGTATACATTGAAGATATTATTACAATGTAATCGCGTGAAAGAAAGAATCGAAGTACATGTTTAAAAGATTATCTACGAGACATGCAGCGTGAAAACATGTACGTATCTGTTATTATAATTTCTTAAATAAATGGCTTAAAGGCTCATATTCTATCTCGATTAGTATTTCTCTTCCTGCTATTATAAAATAAAACTGTCACAACTATAGGTATAAACGAAATGGATATTCTTTATGCTGTCATTCAAATCCGACTCTAAGAGACGATTACACTACTTATATGGGACGTGGAGTTTTATCTTCTTCGTCGTCTTCCTGATACCCGTATTCACCGTATCCACCACTGTACTCGTATTCTGGACATTGCAAATATTCAAGCTTTTCTAGATCCTCCTGTACAGTATCGAAGTCATCGTTGCACTTGTCCGGGATTGAATCAACGGATGCCTGAATTATTAAATATTCATTAATCTTCTCATATAACAGTATTAATAATACGCATACCTCTTCTTGGAGCGGAATTGGTTCCGGTGGCAATAAATCAGGATTGTATCGAGTTACGTGACGTACTCGCCAAAGAGACAGGACACCCTTTTTTAAAGGCAGTGGCGACTCAAAATTATTTTCTATCTTTTCTGCTTTATTTATATCCTCTTTAATATTCATATTCTCGGCATCCTTTAGTCAATTAAATAGCGTTGTTTATTAAATCTTAATTAAAAGGACCTTTCTAGAATTACGCACATTGAATTCATTAATTTCTTGATTTTCTACTTTATCGTATTCAGGATCACGAATATGAATATAATATCCATGCAGCATGCAGTCATTCTCAAAGGTAAAGCATCCACGTCCGTAAGGCTGTCGTCATTTCCGGAATAAATTAGCACGTAAAAGACATTAATTAATAATCATAATTAGCTTAAGTTATATGAGACAACTGTACATACTACCAGGTGTCACCACTTGACAACGTTAGTTAGTGTAAGAGATACAAGAATAGACAGCATTGATAGCCAAATGAATAACTGGTACCAAATTAAGCTCCCAAAATCCGTGATAACGATGACGTGGATAAACAAGCTGGCCGTAACCTTGCATACGGTCTTTGATCCAGGTACCCATGAACTTGGTACCTGTTGATTCATAAAAGTAGGTACCTAGTCCATGTCGCAGATTCTTTTTCCAAGATCCTTCATACAGATCTTGATTAGAATAGTAATATGATCCAAATCCATACTTGGTATCCCTTCTCCATTCTCCTAAAAGATTTTTCTAGAACTAGACACAATATTTTTTAAGCCCTTAAGAATGTACCTTCGTAGCGAGTTCCATCCGGATACCAAAAGGTACCTTGACCATGTTTAACATTTAGTCTCCATTCACCATCGTATCGCGCACCATTTCTAAACACGTAGAGTCCTTTGCCATGCCGAAGACCTTTACAATAGTTTCCTATGTAAAAATCACCATTCGGTAATGCAGCTTTTCCCTGGCCATGTCTTTCACCTTGCTCATTACGTCCACCTTCGTACTCCTAATTAGAAGTTGTTTTTCTAATATGCATTTGGATCTAATAGTAACTAGTTGAATTTTTTCACTACAGATACACATAATGATCATTTAGCAAATGTCAAATGACTTAAATTTATGAACGATTGAGAAAAGTTCATGGGATATTTGGATCTCTGAATAAATAATAAATGCTTACCCCAAGAGGATTACCCTTATCTTCACCATCCTCACCAGGATCACCAAGCATTACGGTGTTGTATGTTGTAGAAATTTTTTAATATTCGATAACTGGTGTTTGTTCGTTTTTTTCTGTCTAATAAGGAACAAAAGTCGATCATGCGATTTCAAATCATGGCGTTCTTGATTCACTTTTTTTTCAGCATGTGAAGTTATTCCTATTATATGGATATCTTGTATCAGCGAAATTTTTCGATACAAAGATTATAATATGAATAGATACGATATATACTTTATCGCGGTATTTTATCCATTCTCATCCTGACAATTGACTCGCTTATATCCAGTAGGTGAAGGTATATGCTCATCCTGAAGAATTCAATATCAGTGAGAAAAAATAAGTATCAAGACCGTTATAAAAGTATTACTGCTTCCTTTATTTGCACATGCAACATACGTGAAAAGAATCGAATTTCAACCTACAAATGTTTCTCAGAATTTGGTATTTTACAGAATAGATGTGATATGAGATAAATAAATGGAGAAACATTTTTCATCTATCATATAATATGTTATTAGATTTAAAGGGGGTAAATAAAGAGAGAAATAAGAAATTTGAGAAAAAATACAATTAACAGGTATAACACAGGTACCACTTTATTTTTGTAGCATCGCATCATACGATGCTTCACCTTTATAAGTTTTTGTTTATAGTGCTTTGATGCAAGATCGATCATTCATCTCCATGTTTATCTCCTGCAGCATCCTAGAGGTCCTTAGATTAAATTCACAAGATCCTTACGATATCCTCCAGTAATCTCATCCCACGGATCTTTGTCTGCTCTTCATTTTATTAAAAAAAACTCAAAGACATGTTTCTCGAGAATTGGAGGATCCAGATAAATTTACAGCGGACATCACATTCGATGCCTAATATTTCGTACAGTCAGCTCTATGTCCTAAGGATATATAAATAACGATTGAGGAGTTAAAAAATTCCTAAGAGAATTTACGCCGACATAACTAAGCATTCTGAGGCATACAGAATTCTTCAAAATTTTCTCATGATAATCCAAAACTATCGATCTACACCTTTGTCAAATTCTTCTTCTAGTTGCGTCCTGGTCCGTTAATCGATGGAGCATATTCCAGATGTTAAAATGTATCCAGAGGGAAACTCTTTGTATTTTTACTAATTTCATCGTCCTGTCAGAAGTCCAATCAATGCCTGCTTCTCTTTTTCCTTCTTACGTACAGTTTCCAAGTTCCTTTGTTTCCATGAGCTCTTGCGCAATTTTATGGGTCGCGACCCTACGTACCTTCCTGCAACACAATGAAAAAAAAAAGGTTCATGAATCATAGGATGGAGAAATTTGTCGAATTTATGTAAAATACATAATGTTAATCCTGTAAGAAGGAAAACGACAAAGAGTGAAAGAAGTGGAGTTCCTGATTTGTTTACGTCAGTTACTTCCCCGGGCAACAGGTGATCTTATTCCGTAGGCTTCTCACGATGGCATAGCACGCAACATACAAACCCCTTATTCACTTGAACCTTTCAATATTTTTAAAAACCTTTAATTAAACAGAAACGCAGGAGTCATGACATCCTGAATTTCATGTTGGTTCATTTACACCCAAGTAAATCATTCGTTTAGCGTGTCACTGTTCGTACGAATCTCTTTAACGAGAAATACTTTTGCTATACTTTCTCACTGAAGCCCCATATTTTTTTCTTAATATTGCAACGATATTTCATAGAAGTTCAAAGTTAATCCCAGGCGCTTTTTCATTTCGCGCTGAGGTGAAGCACTGAAGGGTAATATCTGAATAAATTGCGAAAACTAAAAAAGAATGTACCCTTTTTTCCCTTCTTGTAATAATATTCCTTCATACTCGAAATTTATTATTTAATTACCACAGTACTCGAGCATAATGTCTGCCTTGATACGATTTTCAACAGATAATGAACCTGATCCTTTTTTAATGGCATTTAATAAAGGGCGTTAATCCGTAGAAAGTAATCTGATTCTAGATGCTTTAATAAATAAATTCAGATTAACATATTAACGCGAGTCGACAGGGTCATGGATCAGCCGTGTAATTTTGATCAGAGCTACGCAAGGTTACACCAAAAGACAGTTGTAAATCGCTCTCTGACTCTGGTACCTCAAACACTGCTCATATATCCGTTCGTTAGTTCATCATTTCCGTGACCCAGTCGCGCTTTTGACTTATAAATCAGACAATCAAAGAGACTAAAACATAGCGGGTGTTACTTCATCGTGTGATACTTTACGCAAGAAGGATATCCCACATAATTAAGCCATTGTCGTCTTCCTGAAAATTGAATGAAGCTTGACGAAAATTAATCTTAAGGATCTCTGTGACAAGCTGAACGTACAATAGATGGAAAATCCAATAACGATAGGTCCACTGGTGTATGGATATAAAAGCATGTTTTCGTCTGCACTTGACAAACACGCTAACTATTTTTGGATGCAGAGAGAAGGAAATGAAACTTAAGAATTTAAATAATAGCTGAAAATTCATTCGCCAAATAAGATGGACTTTCGCGCGTTTCCTCCTGCAACACATGATAACTACTTAATGCGTCTGTCTAATCTGTCTCTACCTTTGCTGTACGTACGTTTTGGCTTTTCTTTGATGAAACCGTTCACGATTACGGATCGGATTGAAATAGAATGAGTAACCAAAGAAATTAGTATGCTATTGATACAACTAAAAAATACTAGCGATTTATGAAACCAAATATGAAATTGGGTTCAGCAACTGAAGGCTTCCGCCTACTAGGACAAAGAGCAATGTGGCTTTTGAAAATGTGTGCCGCAATTCATTTTTAATCTGCAGGCAGTATCTTCAGAGCATTACGAGGGTATTAATCTATCAAGTATCAAGAACTATTTGGTATTTTATCCCGACGCCCACGGGGATGTTTCTGCAGTATGCACGTTTGATTCACGTGGCGGAAAAAGTTGAGGATTGGTTCTTTATATCCGAAAATCCGATTGGCCTGTTTCCGAAGGGTGGGGTCTTACGGATCGGGTAGGGGTTGTTGAATGAGTACCGAGACGCCCGTCGACGCGACGCATTCCGTCGTAGTCACCCTGACGATCAACGAAACGAACACCGAGAACCGCGCGACTTCCTCTTCTGCGGGGAAAACCAGTCATCCTCTTCGATAACGTCATTTTTCTCAATCAGGGATACAGATTTTTATTATTCATTTCTGTTTTTCGCTGCATCCTCTTTTCTGTCCTTTTCCTCTAATAAATCCTGTGCAACCACGAAGAAGGAGGATCCATCCCTTAACTTCAAAACAATCACGGGAGCGCCAAATCACTGGGGATAAAGAGAAGTGAACAGAGAAAAAAAATTAAAAGAAATAAATCACCAATCATCAATTCATACTTGGATAATCTGCAGGGGGTAAGTGCAGCACTCTGTTTTTTTTTATTTGCGCGCTGCTTTTTCCCAAATCGGGTTGTCTACCGGGGGTAGAAACCACCAAATGAATATCACGAGTCTGCACAAAGATGAAGAAGCCAGAAAAAATGTTAACACTTTTGAATCACTGCTCCTCATGTCCATTGCTAATAGATTCGAAATCATCCGCTAAACGTACAGTGCAACCCTTGGGGTGGTAGACCCCAAGCTCTCGTTGATAACAGCGACAAGAAAATAAAATAATTTGTTCGCTCGATTAGCTAGATTTACTTTTGATAATACATTCGAGCTAATAATTTTAAGATTATTGATACGTTCTTCCGGTACCTTGAATTCCGTCTACCTGTTGCTTATGAGCATGCACAAGTATGTCTACCAGTCGCACAAGCAGTGAACTTAAAACATCCATTTCTTGAAACTTTTAATGAACTTTGATCTTCGATTTGTAGAATTTTCAAACTCAGAGCAAAGTTCAAATGTGTCACGCGCGGTACTGGCATTTTACCGAGGAGATTTATGTATGGAGGGAAAGTTAATATTTTTTTATCTAAGCTATCGTAAGACATTGAAACAATTATTTGATATATGCGAGCTGGGCGAGAGGGAGAGAGAGAAAGAGAATTATAAAGTTAGAGAATGGATGAGATACGATGAGAGCAGAGAACACAAGGGACAGTGTTGTAATGAAAAACAACTGTTTTAATTTTGTATGACCTATTAAATCTCACGTCAGCTCACCATCAGACCCTCGATTGACGTCCATGCAATTATCTGAGAGCTTTATCGATATTCCGTTCATTCAAAGCAATTCTCGAATGAGGGGACCAGCAGTGCGAGGGGCACCATTCACCATGATTTTTAGACTATCTGTCGTGAATCGTGGGGTTTTATATACTATATATGTATTCAGTGTATTGCGTAGAAACGATTGATCCTCGAACAGAGACAGGATAGACCAATGAATTGGAAAAGGACTAAAAATAAAAATATACATAAAACCCCATACAAATAGAATAATATAACAGCGTCTTTTGAGAATAATGAATTCACTGAACGTAAGAAAATTGAAAACTTTGCAAGCCTCTCTTTCATTCTTAGATATGGCCCCTTACATGTTTTTTACACGATGACAATAACCACCTTGATATGGATTCTTGTGATTCCGTTCAAATTTTTTAGCTATATATAATACTCTCGAACAGAAAAATATATCGGTGGTAAAATTCAATAATGTTTTCCCTATGCTTGCTGGTGGGCGTTGTCGCTCTTGTATGCAAGCAAAAGACACACTGTTTCGTAACGCATAGAGTGATACATTTTAATAAGACATACTGCGCATTCTCCCTGATAACGTACTCCAGGTGCACTTGAATTTCCACAGTCATGGGAATATGGGAAATACCACTGATAAGGCATCTCTGCTTAATTGAACTTGGCTCTGATTAGTCTCTGTAACGTGACAATTTCTATGATAATTCAAAGATTACAGGATTCAAGAAGAATTTCATTAGTCCCAGAAATGTTTGGTTTTTACAATCAGCCGAGTCGCCAACAGATTCTTAAGTTTTAATCGAAAGTTTGGAATCTTTGTTCTTCAATTGTCTGTTAAGGATCATTGACAACGAGTTTCCCATCGATAGACTTCTAGTTCTCCGTAACAAGGTTCAGTATTGTCTGGTACGCTTGGAGGGAACTGCCATGACTTTCTTGAAGATTGGCATTCTGTATATTTATCAAAGAAATACGAGAGGAGCATAATAGTCGAAATTTTTTAAGAGTTCAGCGTCCAAATGAGCTGATTCCCACTCTACCAGATATAGGGACGTGTGCTGGACACGTGTCTTTATTCGTAGCAACGTACGCAGGCAGAAACGTAAGAACGTCGGCACGCAGGCACGCAGGCACGCAGGCACGCAGGAATTATCAGTTTTTCTACGGTGGTGTCTCTCTCCTCTTCGCCTCAGACGTCCCGATTACAAGCACGTAGCAGTTCTAAATATATCAGGAATGTTATACAAATAGACTCACGCATTGCAGAAATTCACTGAAACGTAAACAGCATGCCCTCTTACCTATAAATCAGCGTTGAATGATTTAAAAGCGTTAACGAATTGTCAAGTGGTCATCCCTCCTAGTGTGCTCAAATATGACCATTACGTATGCCACCACCACCCACAGACATTTTATATGTTCAGGAGCCACATGTGCATATCCACACTCGACGGCAATTTTACATATGTATAAGTATACATATTAGCTGGTGACATCTATGTGGATACGAGTGGAAAATCGCAAATAAACCATTTTTCTGGTATAGAAGTGTACCATGAATGACGAATGGTGGACTCAATGGAGACGGTGTGAACTATTAATTAAGATTACCCTCGCAACTGTAAACTAGTGTTAATTAATCCAGAAAATTTGGTGTTCTCGTACAGAACAAATATCCGAGTAGTTAATTAATATTGTAAGGGAAACATAAACAAGAAGCTGTAAGGACCAATATGGAGAATTTGTTTTTCCAAGTATGCTGTTCTATACGATTGTGCGTTGACCCGTTTATGCTAATATCGCCTGAAACTACATAATTATGTTTCACCGTGTTGTATTACTATACTTATATATTTACAGTATACATTTGGCTGGAAGGACGCCGAAAGTATTGAAGGTATACTTGAGTTTCCAAAGAACAAGGAAGTGAAGCGGATACTGCAGACGAAGACATAATAATGACATGGACAACAAGCTGCTCAGCGCGGATGACAAGGACAACGAGTACGACGACATCCAGATTGGCCATGACGTTAGTCCTGATCGTAGGGTTGAATGCAATGTCGGTGCTACCAAGTCAAGCAGCGTCTACTTTGAACCGTAAATTAACTTGGGAGAAAAATGATCTTTCTGACCCTCTATCTTCATCGACTTGGAAAGCACGCTACTGGGAATGGCTTGTATCATTGGCCAAAGACTGCGACAAGGAGTACGTACAGCACCCTGACGAAGATTCAAAAGATTATAATTATTAGAATTGTCTGAACACGAGTACCTCTATAGACACGAAGTCTGTTTTTACCCATTCCTAAAGGATCCATCATGTTAAAGAGCCCGTCTCTGTATACTCAATCCATCAATCAGTATGCCACCCTTCTGCTTGTCCAAATAGCACTGTCTGGCACCGTGTCTCACAGACTAGTATCATCGTCTTGAATTTCCTTAAGTCTTATTAACCTGTTTTTTCTTATCCTTTCAGAATGCAGGTAGATGAGAAATTGGATTCTGAGATAGATCCATGGAGAGAAGGTAGCAGAAGCTTTGATGTGGAATTAAAATCAACTTCCCCATCTGTCAGACAAGTTGCCAGTAGGCTCTCCAAGAAGGATGTATTCGTATCACGTGGCTGGGGTGCTGGTGGTATGCCATTCTCTGTACTTTATATGAGTCCACATAACACACGGAATAATGGTCCAAGTAGTGGCGTACCAGGTAAATAATGCAAAAGATTTTCTTTTTGCGATCAAAGAAGTAACTGATATTGAGAACGAGGTGCTCTTTTTAGGAAGTGGTTTAGTGGAGCCTGCACGAGCTCTTCCTTTGGAACATTCCCTGACACCGGCAACGGTATCCAGGCATCCACCGAATTATCGGCTGACGCCTAGAAATGGAGGTTCCGGGCCACCACGACGGCAATATTCAATAATACCTCAACTCTTTGTATCCTATGGTTGGGGACCGCTTGGGAGATAGAGATGTTATTCAGCTAGTACATATATGCCTATATGCTTGCTTGCCACCTATATGCCTCATTGTATTTGAAATTTTATTGCGGTTGTAATTATTAAGGCACTTACTAGTCAAGGATATTGTTTAAATTATAGCAAGATTCTAGATGCTATTGCTGTGTACAAATATCAAACGGTATTTTTTATCAATAAGAGGCAATCTTAGAGATTCTCAATAGAAAAATGCGGAATGGATCGTTTACAAGAGCCCTTTTGCTGCACGTCTAATTATGATCGCTTGGCTACTTTAGAGTCATTATAAACGATGCAATATATCTTTATTTTTTAGAAGATATTGCATTCACCATATAAACATTCACAATAGGTGTACGCTTAGCCAACGGAATAATATTTGCCAAAGGCGATTTAGCCAGGATGCTTTCCATGGAATAGAGATTGATTAATTCCGTAGTTTCAATCCCTAATATCCTAATTCTAATATTGAAACGTGAATGTTTCATAAATAGTATTATAAAGAATATACAATGGGGCTTACCATTCATCTCCTTCATAGCTTTAATGAAGTCCTGTGGATCCTTGAAAGAGACAAATCCAAAGCCCTTGGTTTTATTAGTTCGCTTGTCCCTGACGACTTTTGCTCTTTGGAAGCTGGGATATTTGCCAAAGACCCTTACTAGCATTTCATCGGTGACGTCGTTACCCAGATCGCCGCAAAATATCCTAAAGTCATCTGTGAATTGTATGAAATAAAGAAAAAATTAAATATTAGAATAGTGATGCATAAAAAATATTTTTCAACAAAAAATGCATACCGTCATCCCATTCAAGTAGGGATGGGTCTTCCCAAGTTTGACCACCAGCCATTCGAATGATCTTCTTGTTTTTCTTTCCTTTTCCTTTTGGATGGCTTTCCTCAGCACTAGCATTAGCCATGATGGAACTGGCTTTACCTTGGCTGATTGCTAATTCGGCAGCAGTGCTAACGCCTTTTACCTTTGGTTTCCTTTTCCCATCATCCTCTGGTATTTTTGTATTGATAATCTGTTCAATGATTTCTGGATGTATAATTGGTGCTGATGGTGACTCATATGTTTTTGGAGTAGCACTCAAACAAGGATCCACCATATTTGATAAGTAGGGATTACTTATTTGTGCAGGTGATGAGTAAGTTGTAATGGGTACAGAACCTATATAACAATATGCCTAATTAATTTATACAATATTAATTAATGATTAAGATTTTTCTTTGTATAAAAATTACCTTGTCTAGCAACTTGGGGTGGTATAAGCATTGGTGGTGGAGGTGGTGGTGGTGGCGGTGGTGGTGGAGGAAAACTAATCATTGGTGGAAATGCCAGCGTAGCTGCAGCTGCAGCAACTGCGGGTGTAGGTAACTCATGTTGCTCCAATTGCCGAGCAACCTGACTATATGTATTGGCTCCGATAACTGTCCTAACCATTGGAGCAACCATCTGACCCCCAATTTCCGCTTCAAACCTGAATTAATAACAAAGAAATTGTAATAACTCAAAAATAAGTCCCCATTAAAACACCATGAATTTATTAATAGCAATAAAAGTTCAATACAGTATAAATACAGCTCAAATCTTGATATGATTGAAAATAGTTACTACTCTGTACAGACAAAAATTAGTAGAAAAAAAAATCACAAGAATGATTGAAACTATCAATTTAATGAAAAGTTTGAGAAAGCACCAGAGCCTAGAGGACAAAAACATTTTACTTGCAATTACCTGTTCATTTCGTCTTCCATCTGTCGCAATTTTTCCTCCATATCGGCAATTTCTATATGTATTTCTTCTACGTAAATGTAATATTGCTCAAAACGTTACAAATACGTTTGTTCACTGAAAATTAACGGTTATAAGTACACTGTAATTCACAATTCTACTGAAACTTATACTACAGCAGCGACTCGAGCACTATTGCAACCATGGACGATATAGTTGTACATACAAACGTCCCCACAATACCGTTCAGGGGCTTGACACTCCAAAGGGCTATAGTGAAACATAGAATAGTGATATAACTTACCGATAAGATGGCGCTGCTGCTCGTGCTAAGAGCCTATAACACGAGAGTGCCGTGTCTCCAATAAGGCTAAGTTACTGACCCTGTCCCAGACTGTGACCCCGACGACATAGTTTTGACTGCCATAAATACAGTTTTAGCCGAATAATAACTCATTTGCCGGCTAATTAAAAAGTGTTTTTCACTTTCAATTATTGGAGAAATACACTTTTCTAAATAAAATATTTTAGTATAGAAATTGATTAATGAATAGTGTGACATGTGTCTCACAATCAGTGGCAGTGCTGAACGGTGGCAGCAGTTGCGGCAACTACGTCATTGTGAATTTTGTTCGTCATGTAAATATAAAACGGCATAAAAATGGTGTTAACATCTTCATCAGGAACCAGACTATCGATGAGATAAGAAATTATTGATCTTTTGATTAGATATTTGTCCAAATTCGCGAGGTCAATAAATGCGTCAGATAATTGGAGTTATGTTGCTCTTGTTGACCCTCGATTTGTCACCTGTTGCGTCTAACAATTTGCTTTGTTTATTTATTCTAATTTGTTTGTACCTAATATGTATCCATAAAATTAATAAATTGCAATTTGACCCATTTTTATGGGGATATTCGGAAATGTGAGAAAGTCGTTACGCGCAGGGGGTCGATTGTATAACTCAAATATAATGAAAATGCTATAAATGAATAGCTGTTAGCCAATCGTGTGTTAGGATCAAAAGAAGACAAGCATAACGATTGTCATGAAACGCTGGAACACCTCCTCGTTGGAGAAGTCAGCCATGAGGAAAGGAAAGAAGGAAGGGTCATGAATCGGGTACACGCAGGGGTCAGAAACTATGACATGGGTGTTTCTCGAGTGCCAGAAACCCCGGCAGCAGAGAAGCGCTATTAAAATAATGATTTTATTAATAAACCTTAATTGTTTCACTTGTATAATAGGTGAATCTCTTCGGAGAGCTTTAACGCACGTGTTGAAACCTTTAGTTTTTAGTTTGGCTATATCACGCGTGAATAAATAGCAAAAATTCGACACGGCCGCTCTTAAAGTGTCATTAACTGGGCCGTTTACCTTAAACGGTTCGCATTTCGAAGTTATAAAAAGATGCCCCCTGTAATCAACTTTAAATTTAGTTCTAATTCGTTTGCTACCAGTTTATATTCGAGCAGCACAATGACAGCGAATCAGTTTCATAATGTAAGAACCACTAGCCCGATCTCCTATAACGACTTACTTTTTTATACTAAAACTACTTCATTTAATTTATTATAATACTTTGACACGATACTTCATAAGGCTAATGTTTGTATGAACACGCAATATATTGCCTATAGTCGTACATGGTGCAAAAATAAAATAAGTATATATCTATTAATTAAAATGGAGGCACGGATAAAAAAATTTTTTCGTACATTATAAATCTGCAGAATCTAGTGAATGTTTAAAGAAGACAATCAGAATAACATCAGAAAGACATCCAAATAATGTCATATATGTTATATAAGTTTTTATGAATTTTGCTTGATTAAAATATATGGCTAATGTTCGACCAATTAAATATAATCGTAGCAAAACAGTTTTAGGACTCTTTTCGTATGAACTAATGGAAAGATGG
>JARQSV010000254.1:349817-413511 GCA_030142285.1 Calameuta idolon | reverse complement strand
AAATGGATATGACGAGAGGATCCAAGAGACCAGTATAGGAGACCGGCTCATGGAAGAATGAGCGCTCCGAGTCCTGGTGCTGCCTCGAGCGCTCCCCCCACTCCCCATCTGCTCCGACTTACCGAGCCCTGCGCGACGAATTTGCGCACACACAATTTTGGACAACTTCCAGTACTTCTGAATATGCTTGGCCAGAATTTCCGATTTCTAAATGTTAAAATTTCACTTTATTCATTTAATCAATTATTTTAATGTTCCAATCACCTAATTTATTAATATATCAATTTGAACGTAATCCATTTTCGATGTTCTACCGTATGCATTAAATATAAATAGAGAAAAAATTATGAACTCAGCGGTGGCAACTCTTTTTCTAGCACACCTATAGTATCAGCAGGTTATAAAAAGCTTGCACCAACGAGCCTCACGTTCGCTTAAACCAGCATTTTATTGGTTGGTTCCAATAGAATTCTCCAATAGTACAGCATATCTAAGAGAAGTGTGTCAAACGATTAATCGACTATCGTTATGATTAATCCAACAATAACCAACAATCAGTCGACAACCGATTAGTAAAAAAAAGATGTGAAAAGTTAATAACGGCTAACTCCACGGAAGTGACTATGATAGAAACATAATTAGAGATTGCTTCAGGCAACTTCACAGATATCAGAGGTACTGCAGTTCAGTATCTCAGTAAATTCAGTATCAATACAAGGACGCGATACAACGATACTTGTTCACGTTTAATTATCTCTGATTTATGAATTTGAAGCCAGTTATTACATACTTCTTTAATGCTTATACAGCATAAGTTGAGATGATCAACATTCCGAAATTGATCAGGCTACACACTGTCAGACTTTGAAACCAGTATTTACAATAAATGCTTCGCAAAAATTTACAAGATTAAGAACATTGTAATAAAAAAATATGTATCAAAGTATTCATAAAAATGACACTACCAAATTTAGGTGTTGAGTACTGAAGTGTTTCAATGAACATAAGTGAAAAAAAAAGTGGACAGAAAAGGTTATATTACCTGTGAATAACGTATATTTATATTTGCATCTGTATATTTCACATAAATTTATAATTTTCAGATTTGAGAGGCAATGCTTATATCTGTACAAAATATCTTGCAGAGGCTAAGGTGCGTTTAATGAACGAATACTTTGTGACAAAAGGAATTTTTGAACGACAGGGAAGGATGTACTGTTTACAGTGGTTAATTCCTGTGCTTCTTATACCAAAACCTGTAAATCCAGCACTACTTCAGACTCATGTTATGTTTATGGTACTGTATCTAATAGGATTTTTTTTGGAGCGAAAACCATGTACAATTTGCAGCATAGTTTTTCTAGCTGCTGTCTTTCTCATTTGCTACAGTGGTGTTGGCAATTGTCTCTTTTGGAACACCAACTGTGATACTATAAGGTGTGACAATGGTTAATGTTGACACGAGTGATTTAATAAACAATGTAGTTATACAAATGAAAAGTTGGAACATTTATTGCACAAGAAAATTTATAATTCGTAATTGTAATTTCCATGCAAAATTTTTACTTTTATGATATATTAAAATATACTGTGATGAAAAAGGATTATGAGACTTTCAAAACGCGTCATGGCAAAACAAACTTGTTTAATGTTTCTAAATGTATGTAGCAAATATCAAGTAATGACTTATTTCTTTTCTATTCTGATACATAGCATAATGTATAACATCTACCTGTATGCCGTCTTATGCCTATACTTTTATTATGTACAGTGTAGTGGAGATTCTAATGTTATAAACTATATGTTAATTTCATGTAGTCTACGATTCCTTTACTACACTGTGCATTAATATACTAGCCTAATTTTTAAATTACATACTGCTAATGAATTGCATATAACTACATAAAAATATTTTTATTGTAATTCCTGCATATTTATTTTTAATTGACCTAGTAAATTTGACAGCAAAATCATTAAATCGACAATTTAATGTAGATATCTATAGTATTAACTCTTGTTATTCTCAAGCGAATTTGTAGAGAGGGTATCTGTTATTTTAATAAAATCATGATTAAAAAAATCATGATTTATTAACTTTGCATTTTAAAAAAACTTCTTCACCGTTGCATGTTTGCGAAATTTGGTATAGCACATCATTTTTGTATTCAATGCTATCCATTTTTTTTATTTAAAAGGTAAAAAGATTTGTTCAAAATTTTTCCAAAAGCCTAATTACGATAACAAGGGCATGTCTTCTAATCATTTATATTATATAGATGTACAAATCAACAATAATTAAGGTAAGTAAGTAGTTATTTTAATTGTCATCTAACTTCTCACTCGCTATAGCGGATTCCAGCTGCTGTATAAATAATCGTAAAATAACCCGGTTGCCATGTGCGAGATGTTGAGAAACCGAAATAAAACCCAGTTCCAAATAAACCGTAAATCAACGACCTAGATAGCAACCTGTGTGCGAATATGACAGAAATCGCGCAGTAAGGTACTATACATATAAATATCGGCAAAATCATGGGAATATGCGTCCTCATTTGTTGCCATATTTGAAGCAATACATGGTTTAAACGTTAAGCAGCAAACTAGTACCAATTTACCTGCAAGACTTGCAATCTGGTTCTACTCTAAAAATGAGTCATTGCCTATTCATTGATACTCATTCGTAATTGTAAGTAAAACGATGAAAATTATATGGAGGAGATAACATTTAAAATTTGAAGAAAATTTAAAAAATGGTTTCGTTGTGCATTGTGCTTTTGTGCTTGGTAAATAATTCTATTTATGTACATCGACGTCAGTAGGACTCGAAACTGCGATCGTCGATATGCTCGAAGTGAGGAAGAAGAATATGAAACTCTATCCATTGAGTCATCAGCCCAATTTGTTAACGTTACTTCGATTAAGAATCGTTAATATTTATATGTGTAAAACATGGAAGTCCAAAATTACTGTTGATACAGGCAACAGCACGAAATGTACGAAGATTACTTACATACATCGCAAAGAAAAGTACCAGATTATCATAATACCGTTGGAAGCACCTGTGTGAAGTAGCCCGTCTAACTTTTATTTTTTAAACTTTTTCTTATTCCAATCGTTTGACAGTGTTTGATAGTCTTGTGAAAACGTTTGATAGTCAATAGTTATTTCAGAAAATCAAAAACAAAATCTGGTGCGAAGTTGGCCGGCACTTTATCATTTCTAACCAGATTTAGCTTTGAACCTGGCTGGCGGACTTTGACTTTTGAACTTCTTTTTTTGAAAATCATTTGTAGGCATTTGTAGGATTAATTAAAACGTTTGTTAGTTAAAGGTTTATTTAAAAAATTAAAAGATCGAAATTTGAATTAGGTTTGCCGAAATTTGTGTTGAAATGAGATTCAACACAAGCCTTCAGCACGTTTTTACTCCACGATGAGCGTTCAAAGTATAAATGAAACTCGGCAACAATATTAAGTTAACAACCTAATATTATGGCCGTTTGCACGTTGTTTCTTATCTTAAATTTTGTTTTGTGTAATGGCCCTAAACCATGGCTGGAAAATAATGAACTGTTTTTCAAAAAACATGCCGTTTTATCTGGCTTGATGTTCGTTGTATTTGCACTCACGTTATTAACAGAATTATATTTGAAATTTTAATTTTCTAAAAAATAATTTCAGTAGCAAATGTACGACAAATTTTAACATAGGCATCTTATACGTCAAAAAATTGCATGACATAGACACCTTTATTTTTCAGTTATTCCGCATAATGTCATGTCAATTAACACTGCAGTTGATACAATATACGTATTATACTACATTTGCATAAAAACTAATTATCACATTCTTATAAATTGCAATATCCCATTGTAAGTTTATGATGTAGCCCTCAGTGTCCTTAAATATAAATAATCACAGCCATGCCATAAAACACAAACTATTATTCCACCCTTCAAACTGAAAATATAGTGACAATAATGGATCCCCATTTGAGGAGAGAATATTATATATTTTAAACAAATATTTAGAATACGGGATTTCAATTTTTTAAATAACGTTATTTATTATTATAAATATAAGAAAATATGTTTAATGCTCTAATTATGTGGAACTTCTGTAACATGCAATTACATGCATTTTCTATGTACATTTTTTATTTCACTACTTCTCTTATAGTTTATAATTCATTTTAAGATTAGAAGTTTGTAAATATCCATATTTATCTTAATATACACTGGTACGAATTTGCAGCACTGGATTTCTATTTATCTGCATATATCTAAGAAATTAACTAGGCTAAGTCCTATTTTTATAATAAAAAAGTTCTTTTGCAAACGTTATAATTACCATTTAATTGAGGGCATTTTGAACTTTCAATAACACTGTTAGAAAATTAAAATTGATCATATTTGACCAGAAATAAAAGCCATTGAAATCGCTAGTGTGAATTTGCATCAGTGTGCAAAACTAAGGGACTGAGAATAGTTGCTATTTGTAAACTGAAATGAGTTGCACATGAAAATATGAATTATAAATCAAATATTTATTGATTATTATTACTGATAACATTTATAAACTTTACTACCAAGGTCTTTTTGGGCTTTGCATTGCAACAGTTAATATTCTTTTTGTTTTTTCATGGGGTATTATAGACATTTGCTTATGCCTTGGATGTGTTTTACACATAACATACAATCTTTCTTGCCTGGTCACAAAATAACAATCTTTGCAACGACGCTCAAGTCTGCCTTTCATTTTCAAACCACAGACTTGATTATAAAAGGAAGGTGGAACAGGTAACAATGTTTTTTTCATGGCACCAACTAAGTTTGACAGAGATATTGAAGATTGATTATTAATCAAAAAGTGCATATTCCTTTTGGTATTTTCTACAATCCATTGCGAGCATCCAATTTTTGATAAGCATCCAACACCACGATGAACAGTTCTGAACAATGTACAGTTCATGATTCCTGCAAAGATTATATTTATAACATTGAAAATAGTAATTACTATAAAATAGATTTTTTTGTTTTTATTCATACATTGGCAATAATACTTGCTTCTTAAGTAGAACAAGCCGTACAGTACTATGAAGTGAGAGTGAAAATGGAAAATAAGTATTAAGCAAATATCAAACACGAAACTGACATTCAGAAAATGTCTCTGATATAAAAAGAAATAATAGATTGTAAATTATTAATAGTGAAGTAACAAAAGGGTAACTGCTTAGAGGTCATATCTTGTACCAGTTTTTTGAAAAAAAAAAAAATCTACATCACTTGTCCGATTTCAATGTACAGAGCATATTTTATTCATTAAAAGATTCTTTAGAGATCCATCAAAACACATTTTTTTTTAAATCTATGGTTTAAGAGTATAGCTATTTGTTTATACTATGATTCAATAAAAAAATTGTTTGGCAACGATTCCTGAGGAACAATAGCGCTAATCGAGAAACCTAATCCGGTGAACGTCTAAAGAATCGCTCAACGAATAAAATAGACTATAGTACATTGAAATTGGGCAAGGGATGTAGATTTTTCTTGAAAATCTTTTTCTTAAATATAACTTTCTGAATGTCAACTTCATGCTTTACATTTGTTTTAAACTTTTTTTATTTTCACTCTCACGTGATGGGACTGTACCACTTGTACTAACTTAACTACAGAATACGACTCTTCCTTAAATTTAGCTGTAGATTGTTTAGTTTTTAGGTGAATCTCTTCAAGAAGGAGTCGTATTTTGTAGTTTTACGGTAGAATACATTAAACTAACCTCAATCATTCACCGTTGTACGAACGAGGAGAGCAAAGAAGCGGTTCTAGTTTCTTTACTCTTCTTTCATATAGGAGCCTTCTCAAATCAGTTGTATACGTACTACGAATAAAATGTCAAAAACTGTCATTGGACGAAATCTATCTCCCATTAAATTAGCCGACCAACTTTAACCGTCGTTGTACATCTCCCTATTGATCTCTGAAGCCGTGAGTGTGATTTCTTACAAACAAATAGTTTGTGGTTTAAGAAATAAAACATTTGTCGTATTTTTCTACCAATTGTATTATATGTAACAAATTGAGAATACGCATTAAATTATTGTAGTAAATAGTATAACAGTTGAAAAATGACATTTATTAGAGGAGTTATTTATTCGTTAGTGTTCTTACTATTATGTCTCATATTCGTGTCAGCTGATGTAAGCACGGCAAATCGTATGACCATTGATAACGATGAAGATTCTTCAAGTGATCTTTACGTTATTGAAGGTAAAGTATTTCCTTGGGAAAATGCAGCCTCAAGCGGGTGGCAACTTATGACGCACGTAATGGTTAATGGTGGAGAGCATTATGGTTTTCTTAGGTAGGTTTTATATGAGAAAACGTTGTGGATGCGTGAAATAATAGAATAACTGCTTATTTGCTATCGGATTATCTAATGATGTTATTTATTTGTAGGGAAGATGGCACATTTGTCATTTCAAAGATGCCTTCGGGCTCTTATGTTGTTGAAGTTGTGAATCCTAATTATGCTTATGAACCAGTGAGAGTAGAGATCAATTCCAAGGGAAAATTCAGAGCCAGAAAAGTCAACTTGGTTCAAACGTCACAAGTGATTCAAGTACCATATCCTCTTAAGATGAAACCCTTTACTCCATTCCGATATTTCCAACTTAGAGAACAATGGAGAGTAACAGATTTTCTGTTTAATCCAATGGTATGTAGTTCTAATTTCCCTTTTATTTTACTTTCATACTTAGGTATTCAATAACCATTGGATTGTTTTATATTTGTTTAGGTTCTCATGATGATTCTCCCCTTGATATTGATCATGATTTTACCAAAAATTATGAATGACCCAGAAACCAGAAAGGTTTGCAATCTGTTTCATATTTATGCAAATTCATAGATATTATGATAATCAATAATATTATGTATGTCTTACAGGATATGGAACAGTTAAATAATCTGACAATTTACAACATGCCAGAAATGTCCGAAGTAATCGCATCATACTTTGCTGGTGGTGAAAAACCAAAGACAAAAGCAGTAAAGGCAGCGAAAAAGAGACAATAATTGTCAAAGCATTAGACTGTTGTTTTGTTGTTTACTGAAAAAATCCTATTTCTAATACATTTTTTTAAAATTGACATAACGGTCAAAAACTGAATGATAAACGTTCCCTATGTCAATGTGGTATCATTATATTTCTAATATAGTTTACATGAATGTAGAATGCACTGTGTCTAGTCTGCATTTGTAAGTATAATTTATTAATCGATTTAGGTCATACAATTGCAATATATTGTAATTAACTATGAGGTCATACCACCTAGACTCATTTTCTTATTAAGAATAAATGATGCTCCGATACAAATCGTGTATGAAAGTTTAAACCGTAAACCTTCCATACCTTTCCATAGCTGTTATATCTTAGCTTTATGAAAGCATTTACAAAATATAAATTCAAGATATTTACTATATCTAAGAACTTTACCTTTGAACTTTATAATTTATTTATTGTTGCACTCTAATACTTTACCTTAATAAATACTCGTATCTCGTTGATCAATTACTTTCAATAATAGTAGGCTTATCCTGAAAAGAATAAAGTACATTGCATGTCATTCAATGTAACTATAGCCCATTGCACAAATATAATATAGTGACTCCTCAAACAATCCTTGGATTCAGATTAACTTCTTTAGTCTCAATTTTTAGATTAGTCTTATTACTGTTTTCGACGTAAATGCAACCATATAATTTTTGTAAATAGCGTAAAATATTCGTTTTGTCCTTAATATTATTTCGTGCTCACAAACGTACTACAAATGATAAATTTATAATTACCAACCATAGTTATCATCACCAGTCGACGATTTCACGTAGAAATATTTTGAACCAACTGACGGTAAACTTTAAAATGACAACTAATTTATAAAAACTGATAACTAAATCTCATTAATAAACTTAAATCAATACATAATAATAATAGTCCACGGAATTACTCTCACAATAATATATATATGTAAAGTGAATAATTATATTTTTGCGTAAAATTTTCTGTATTCGAGCTAAGTTATTATGCACAGTTGGTAAATTGTTATGACGTTGACCATGTTGAAAAGTTTTCACAAACACCTGTCTGTCTGTAATTCTTCGTCGCGAATTTCATAGTCGAAGCTTTCGATTTATACCGTCGTAATGAGTAGTACGACGTTTAGTAGCTAAAGACTGTTTAACGAAATAACAGAGTAACTATTATCCACTACGAAATAATAGATCTGTCAAACATGAATGGGATATACTCGTCAGCTTTTGTGTAGATAACAAAGTCAAGGAATCGTACTCTTTTCACATAGTAATTTTGTATATCAACGTGAGAACGTAAGAATTATTATCTTTTTCTCTTTATAATTGTGCTGTCAACAAGGTAGTTGACAGAATTATGTAGTTGAAATGGTGAAGAGTGCTGCAATTGATATGACTGGCTCTATATATCATGAGCGTCAGGTAATTATAAAATGTATGACGTTATATTTATGCTGTCATAGAGTCGTGCTTAATTATTGACGTTGATTATACAATTAAAATGTTAGTTATACTTAGATGTATCGATATGATTAGATGGAAATAAATGTGTAATGACTGATTGTTTACTTATTATGATAATCAGAATTAGTCATCATTCTATATAAATATTTTTCTGATGGAAACTTAATACAAGACACATCTTTGTATGTCAAATAGTCACTCACGTATATATGTTTTGGAGTAACTTACGTTACTATCAAGTAAACTGTGTGAACAATTAATTGTGTAAGATGATTATACCTGCATATTAGAATTGGCATATCGATCGTGGAACCAAAGATCTTTATAGATAAAAGTTTGGTCAGCAGTTTTTAATTTTTACGTTATTTTCTTTCTAAAATAGATTCTTACATGTTATTTATAGGTGAAAGAGCTATGTGCTTTACATGCTCTGAACAATTTATTTCAAGAACGAGGTTTCAGCAAACAAGAACTAGATCAGATTTGCTATAGCTTAAGTCCTGATGTATGGATCAATCCTCATAAGTCATTACTTGGGCTTGGGAACTATGATATTAATGTTATTATGGCTGCATTGCAGCATAAAGGTCGTGAAGCAGTTTGGTTCGACAAACGCAGGTTTGTATATTGAGCCGATCAATTGAATTATATATGACTCTCTTCTGAATAATTTGACTTTTCATTGCTCCTTTCAGAGACCCAAACTGTTTGTGCCTAGAAAACATTGAAGGCTTTATTTTAAATGTTCCAACTGAGTACAAATTGGGTTTTGTCCTTTTACCTTTAAAAAGACGTCATTGGATTGCATTGCGCAAAATTCATGGTGCCTTTTATAATCTTGATTCTAAGTTGGATGCCCCACAACTTATTGGAAAGGTTGGTAAACTGTTTTACTGTCATTATTCATTGTCAATCACGTACACGCGCATTCTATAAAAAGTCTTATTTGTCAGGACAACGAGTTACTAGCGTACCTGAAGGAGCAAATAGATAGCAAGGAGAAGGAACTATTTCTTGTCGTATCTAGAGAAGTGGACAATACACAGGGATGGTTAATGGATAGAAACGAGAATCAAAATCAGAATGGCATTGATTATGATTCTATAAAATATATTGAAGATAGTTTATCTGTGGATTTAAGTTCAAAAAAATCTACAGATGTAGAAGAAACTAATAAGAATGCGCAGTCACAGAATAATCACAATTCCAGGTAATTAACATAAAATCAGCCTGCTGTAGCTTGTATGTCCCTTTAATAAATTTCAAGCAAGAAATCACCCGTAAATAGTAGATTACTGATGACAATAGTTTTGAGATCAAATAAGAAACAATTTAATAGCATTAATGATAAAGTCTAGTGTTTAAGAAAAGAATTTCTTTGTCAAGGTTCTTAAGTTACTACATGCAAATAATATTGAAGAAGATTGTTATTTATTTACAGCTAATTACGCAGAAATATATATGAATAATTTAATATTCAGCACATTGAGCACCTTCGATAATCATATAGAGTATATTTAACTTTATACTCAAAGTACGAACTATGGAGAGATTGCATATTTTTTTAATACCATTACTCTACATGATATGCAATATGAATTCGTATGCTAGTCGCATATAGTACGGAAGATTGCATTTACAACAAATTGAACGTTAAACATTTTTATAAGCACGTACAAAAGTAATATTTAACAATATATTTCCTGATTTTGTAAATAATCGCGTGTCCCAGGTTCTATCTATAAAAGTTTCATTTTTATTTACAATGATACCAATGGATGATAATGCCAATGGGTTTAAGAGGATGCTTGATCATAAAGTAAAAACGTAGAATGACTAATTGTGGTTGAATTTCAAGTACTCCTTTTCTTTGTCAGAGTTACTTTCCATATTTCGCATAATATAAAGGGTAAAGTTGTCGCTTGATGTGTCAAATAATTCCTAACAAAGTCTACTATTTTAGTCAGTAGAAAACACCTATAAAAAATAATGTCGAGATAAATATTTTCTGACTAATCATTTGTGAGCTTTTTGTGCACACTTCTTTTGTTGCATACGTCTAAGGTAGCTCTAAGCTTCACGTACCTTATATTTAAGAAGATAATGAACATATGTCAGCGATAAGATTTAGCTATGATGACTTCTATGTATTGGAATAAATTTCGATCAAATTATAGTAGGAAAAATTCCTTCGTGTAAAACCTAAGCAAAAAAGGCTTGAAAAAAGTGACACTAGATATATATATGTGCGTGTGCGTATGTGTGTATATATATATTATAATGAATATTAATATTTTGAGTCGACTTCTGCAATTTATTTTACTCATTAAAGAGTATCGTTCATTGTCAGTTTAATCCTGCTGGTGTTCAAACTTGATTACGTCGTTGAGAGTTGATGATTTGATATGATAATGTACCCTTATTTCTGTTGCTACCTTCCAAAGCAATAAATTAAAATTATTCGTATTGCGCAATCAAGTAACAAAATATGTAAATGATCCAATATGAAATTAATGAAAACAAATGATCTTTAAAGGAACCAATGTCAATCAAATTCATATAGAGTCAAAAAATTACAATTTCTAATTTTTCTTTGGGATATGGGAATGTTCTTTTGTACAGTTATATTATTAGTTTTTTCATTGCATTAATATTTCTATATTGGTAAAGAGTTTAATGGTTGCCATTCGGTCAAGCAGTTTTTCTAAAATCTATTGTACCATTGTTCTATGTTGTGTGGTATAGTTAAAAAAAATGGTGTGTTTATGAAAAGTATATAATCTAGGTACACATCGAAACACTTTTCTGGAAGTGAACTACCAGATTTTCGAAATGACCTATCGTAATCCAGCCCAAGTGCAATTTAGCTTATTTGTAATAAACGCATATGACAAGATTTGCATAATTTTTACCGAACAAAGTGTTTCTTTTGGAACTGAAGTTTTTATAACACGAAACCTACATTAATCTATCAATCCATAATCTGATTACAATTTGCATCTATATCTTATGCACGTTAATCACTTCATTCCAAAAATTATATTATCTGCAGGTCATGATTTGATGATAAAGCTAAAATAAATAACTTCGATTAGATTGTAAGTTCTCTATTAAACTGATGTGTTCAATAACCAGAAATCTATACAACTGTTACTGGAACAGTTATAGATATTACAGTGTAATTGATAGATGTATTTTATTATTGTAATAAATGTATATTATTTTAGCATAAAACAGTAGATTTGTATGTATTTCTAAAGCGCCAATAATACAGTAATATATTCTTCTCACTTAAATCTTTTTGCAATTTAGATATCACCTGTACTTCATAACAATTTTATAATATTTACATCACCAACTTTCTGTCACCACTTAATAGCTAACGCAGTGTTCATTTTTTCTATCTCATGATACTGAGTTTGAAGGTACGCAATAGATTTATCAGTATGCTCACCACCAAGCCACGCCTTATATAAATTTATCATAGCAGAATTTTCTTCTGGATTACTTTTAGGAAGTTTATGGTATTTCATCTCCAATCTTTGTGCTAATTCCCGTGACTGAGATCCGTCTTGTGGCCTAATTTGGGCTCCTCCATTCAAACAGCCTAAATCAAAATTGCAGGATGAATGTTAATAAAGTATCAGGGTTGCGCACCGAATAGCATTTGCATTATATCTTAATTTTACTCAAAGACGAAATGAACTTACCAGATGGGCATGCCATTACTTCTACGTAATGATAGACACTCTTTCCCCTCTTAAGTTTTTGTACAAGATTTTGAATGTTCCGGAAGCCATTAGCAATTGCGAATCTTAATAAAATTTTTCCATCCTTCTCGAATATTGCTTCCTGAAAGTCGGGATTTCTTAGATTTCGAAATTCCAATTTTGCATTGGGTTCTTGAAAGAGATGCTGTGCGGCGTAGTGAAAAATAAAATCTGCATAGCCACCAGAACCCGAACCATGATGTCCCAATAAATATTTATCAGATTGCTCAGTGTATGAGCCGAAAGGTTTTTCGATTATGCCTATCTCCGATTCACCCAATGATATTCCTTGGCTACTCAACATTTGTTCCACTTCAACTGAAATATATATGTTAAAGTTTTTGTATTTTGTAAGGCAGACTTCTCAATAAGTTACGTACTTGATGTTATTACGCAATCAACATCTCGTGTTTGCCTCAGACTATTGTAAAAATCCTCTCTAGATGCTTCAAGTTTCTTGTCATAACAAGGCATCAGTGTAATATGATATACTTGTTCTGGTGAAAGTCCCTTCGACTCTGCTAAATGATACTTAACCAATGATCCCATAATCTGTTGAGGTGATTTAGTAACACTTATGTATGGCAATATAAAGTTGCCATGTGTTTTCTCAGCATAACATACCCAACCTGTTGAAATACATTACAGCATATTTTATTTTTTCAAATTTAATATTCTACTTGTTCTCCTTGTATATAAATAGGTTACCAGGACATGATGAGGCTAACATGGGTAATTGGTTTTTCACGCCATCTTCAGCAGATTTGTATCTTTCAACAAATTCTTTGGCAGACTGTATAAGTGCAAAATCATCTGCTACTGTCATTTCCAGAACAATATCAGCACCTAATTGTTGGAAATATCCTGCTAATTTAAGTGCTGCTTCCTCTGGTTCTAAATTATATCTTTCAGCCAATGATAATACTGGCTGAACTGATAAACTCACTACTATATATTTGGGATCCTCTGACTGACCATTCTATAAAAAAAAAGAAAATCTGACATAAGAACATTCAAAAATAAAAGATATAATAAAATTATATATCATATTATTATACCTGTGCTTTACTTTTCTTTTCTTCAAATACTCTCAATAATTCCTCTTGACTTTGTTGGGAAACAAGAACACTTTCTGCTGAAGTAATGCAGCCTGAACAAGCCAAACAATCAGCTAAAGTAATTTCTACTTTTTCCAATTTTTCAGCAGCACCCCTCTGTCAATTGTTACAAAACTATAATTAAAACTAATCTAATTTTGTACAAAAACGTTTGAGGAGACAACTGTACCTCATTCAATTCCACGTAAGCACCATCTTCTTGAATTTTAATCTTAGCACCAGTTTTGCTTTTGGATTTTTGAATTTCAATAGGCTTGATGCATTCCTATTTGACATTCAAATTTTCCTCTGTGACATAACAATAGTAGCAGAAGATCTAACCTACACTTACTTGAGATGGTGTAATAAAGTCATCCAAGTCGGTAATTTGCAACGCCCCGCTAAATCGTGATGCCATTTTACCTGTTTCTAATTACTATTACTTTAAAGATATAATATTTTTGGTCATCAAAACTTCTAGTACTCGTACACCTTACAATTTCCCAGTGACAATGGTCCCCGTCGTCTATTATGGCAAGTCAATATCAAGTCTGTTTTACCAATGGAACTTGCGTTCTTCTTCGACATATTCCTGAATTGTTGTTAAGGGTGGAAACCATATTACAGGCGTCCTGAATCAGGGTGGGAGGTCGTCCCCACGTAGTCCCATCCCTTCTGTGAGTCATAACTCAGAGCCCATTTACGCCTTGGCTTCTGCAACCATTGCGCTCTTCAAGATCGCCGGATAAAATAAATCCGGCGTTGTAATAATTTTCGCGCAATAATCAAAGAAAGATGACTGAAGTAAAGAAGGACGACGTTGTCAAAATCCTTCATACTTATCCTCTTTGTCGAGTAAGTAAAACAAAGATCTGATTAATAGAGTAAAGAAATTTATTGGATCAATAAACAGATCCGTAGAATTCCCAATTGATATAACGTAAGTTCATTATTTATTTTTGTTTAATCATTAAAAACTGCAATTAAATTACTGGAATTTAATTGTAACAATAAATAGACATTGTCTTTGATACATTTTAAACAAAACTTTACATGTTTCATGTATTATATGTATATTTTAGTATATGATATACATAAAAAAGAAAAGATAGAGTATCATTATAATGTGAGAAACTCAAGGAAATTTGTTCTCTTTCAGAAGTGTGACATGAGCGACGAGATGAAACAGGAAGCAATGGAATTGTGCGTGACGGCTGCTGAGAAATATGCTGACAATTACGAAAGCGTGTCGCGTATGATTAAGGAGACAATGGATAAAAAATTCGGAGCGTCCTGGCATACAGTTGTCGGCGAGGGATATGGATTTGAGATTACGTACCAGCTTAAACATTTGCTTTATATGTATTGCGCTGGAAATCTTGCCATTTGCATATGGAAATCTGCGTAGTATATGTTTTGTTTGGACACGAAAATTTAATATAGAAAGTTACTAATAATTTAGGCACATATGACACATTGGTAGGAGCTGTCTAAGAAGAACGCATCCATAAGATAACACTGTCAGTTGTTATATTCAGAAATCATCACCGCGTACATATCTATGGAATAATGAAATAATTTTCTATGGATAAAAATGTATTACGATGCCCGGATTAAGATAGTTTCTCTGTAAGCAACTTTGCAATGCACAAGTTCCTGGTATACATATGGTATAGATAGTGTCCGAGAAAATATTGTCGATAAAGTTTTTCACTTTTATACACAAGAGTCATCCATAATACAACATTATGGAAAAGTTACCTATTTTGTCACAATACAGTACAATAGAGAAGATCTTGTTCAATATATTCTGATAAGAATAATACAATAAGAGTGAATTGTTCAATTTTTAAGAAAACAAAATAATGTTTCTTCGATACACCATAGTCTCACCTTATAAAAGCATTTTAAATGATGTCTAAGCGTGATGTAATGTGAATTTATACAGTTAAGTATTGTGCAGTGAGATATTTATTAAATGCATGTCGTCATTTACTGTTTAATATATTTATAAATTGTACCAGATGTTTTTCTTATCCAAAATTAATTCCTGAACAAATTTATTGGAAACTTTACAATTTGAAAGGATGTTAGAAAAACCCTCTTTGAGTGACAATGACCATCAGAAACCGGTGACTGTTCTCCATATAAGAGCTGCTATGTTTCCGCCCGTGAACATATAAAGTAATGACTTTTCTTGATAAATTATGGAAAAAGCATAAGCTTCTCCTACGACCACTTGAAACGGCGGACTAAATTTTTTATCCAGACTATCCTTAATCATTCGAGCAGCATGTTCATAATTATCAGCATATTTCTCCACAGCGGTTACACATAATTCCATAGCTTCTTGTTTCATTTCTTCAGGCATATCAGTATGCTGAAAAACTTACAGATTTTATTAAAATATAATTCAAAGTTTGAGAGTACCACATGTTTTGTTACGGAAGACTAAGTACGAAAATGATTGCAAATACTTGGTACAAGGTTTCATACGTACCTTGCATAAGGGATAGGTATGCATGATCAGTTGCGGAACCTCTTTTATTACTTCCCTGGCTCCCATAATTTTCAGCACAAAAAATGTACTTTTTTCAAAGCACTAAAGCGGTACTGCTAATAAAAATTATTTTTCAAAATTCTCTATAGAAATATAGATCCGTCAAGCGTGAGATCAGGTGAGATATTGAAACAACTGAATTCTGTAACATCACATAGAAATGTAGAGATTCAGGTGTTTCCATATTTCACACTTTATTTTCATACTAATCAAAGAATAATGGATGTAGCATGAAATAAAGTTGAATGTATATGCTTGTTAATAATACACAATATATTTATATAATTTATCTGATTTAAAACTTCAATGAATATAAATATATATAACTTTACACATGGTAAATGCTTACAATGAATACGATATAGGAGTATAGCCCAAAGGTAAGTATACATTCGTTAAATTTTTCATGATAAAAATAATATGATTACATTTGACAATAATCGTTAAAATACTAATCCTCTAAGTAATATATATTTTAACGCGTCCGAGAATTAAAATTTATAGGCAACCGATAAATTAATATTTTGTTGTTTTTTCATTAGAATGGAGGACTCCTCATTAGTAAAATAGGTCAGTTTGTAGCCTAAACTATTGTGTTAGTAAACATTCATCGAGCACCAAAGAATTCTTGGATTTATTCATTCAATAATATCCAGAATGGTAAAACCTTTATGACACAGAAAATATCATTGCATCAAAAAGCTGAAAAGAATTTAGTTAAATGCACCGCTAAGAAGCTCATTGAATATTAAAAGTCTCCATGTGTAAAAAAGATAACGAGTGTTAATATAATTTTAAAGAATGTAATCGATGAAGAATTATCTTTTATGACAAATACTAATATTGCACTCGATTAAACAATAACTTTTACGGATTCTCATGAATTTACTTATTTGCCAAAGAGATAGATATATTAAAATATACATTATAATTGAGCCATGCAATGTGACGTAACATTTAGTGTAGTAGAATTCAGGTCTTGTCACATATAATAAGCAATTAACAATTCGATTAAAGATTCGATAAAACCTATTAAAATACTTGCAGTTAACGCGCAACGATTATTTTTAAAAAATGTCGAAAAGCTCTGTGTACGATAATAGGTTTGATTGAAAAATCAATTTCAATCTAAACAACCATAAAAATCTTGATACATATAGAAATCAATTCTGGCTAATGAAACATTATAACGCACAACACGCATTATAATGACGTGTCATACCTAAACCGCTTATTCGTAGTAGAGCAGTCATTGATACATATGGCTATTCAGTCTTTATCGTATTTTGGGGAAGTGAAGTAATGCACATCTCTTTCTAATGTCATGTTCAAATGAATGAAGAGCAGCTTACTACTTGTCGGAATTTCATATTCTTTTCCGACGTACAATATTATGCCAGACCCAGATTAAGATTTGCATATCTATCAAATAATAATAAACGTAAATAGTCGATTGCTACTATGTTTTTACCTTCCCAACGAACAACGATGCTTTTTAGAAGGAAAAAAAAAGCTCAATCTCTGATCCCGAGCCTCTAGGAAAATATACAGATATTTACACATACCGCAATAATCCTTAGGGTCTTCCTAAATACAATAGCTACGACATTTATGTCACTAAGTCGTCTGGAATTGAGTGACGAGAAGTTTTGTGGCTTTGGCGATATCGTATGCACATGAGCGTACTTGCTGAAGACATCTGTCCATGTGATCAGTGTCGCTGGTGCATCTTTGAAGACCAGCACACTCAGCCTGCAGTCTTCCAGTGTTACCGTTTAGTTGGCGCAAGGCAGATCTGATATTCTCGTCAATTGGATTCTAAACAGAATAGAAAAACTTTGAACGAATGTATAATTAAGAGCTATGAACTTTGAGATTTATTCTCGTTTCTATTAACCTGAGGAAAAATGGCTGTCAGCTCGGCGACTGCTACGCGAATTCTTTCTGCACATGGTACGAAAGCTTCTCTGCGACTGGGATCTTGCATAGCCATCCACAATTCCTGTATACGTCTTGTAACTTGTTCTGTTCGTCTGGTAACTTCCTCGCTTGGCGGAAGATTCGGTGCACCATATTCCCAAAGACTTTGAGTAGTATTGGGTCTGGAGTGCGCTTCCGTTTCACGTTTTGCCTGTCATGTAATCAACGAGCAAAGTCAATCGTTGCTGCACAGTTTTGATATTTATTATTAATTTACAGAGTATAATATATTCGTTTACCTGACCAATGGCTGACCAGGAAGAGGGTTTACGTAGACCTTCCCTTGTCTCGTACATCGACGCTGGCCTTTGATTTCTTCCTAGAGATGATTTAATATCCAGCACAGGTTCTAATTCAGGTTCCTGCTCTCCAGTGATATGGCCATTTATTTCTCCATCAGTCGTAATTTGACTCTTTCTTGGAATCTACATTATAATAGACATTAAACACTTATGATCTAGAGTTTAGTATCGCTTTCGATGTTATTTTTACCTGACTCATGCTTCTTAGCTCACAATTTTCTTGAGTAAGCCGCTCCACTGTAGCCTGAAGAGTACGAATTTCATCTCGCAATTCCTTTATCGTTGATTCGGAAAGTGTCAACTGTCTTTTCAAAACTTCGACAACGGATGGGAGACCCTTGGCCATTGGAGCAAATGCTTTCTGAAGAAAGAATGCGGGAAGTTACATTGATAATGGGATGCTATAATCGATCATATAACAACACGATAATTAATACATGATTCAATGTAGATAACTGATGCTTGAGGGAGTTAAGGACACGTGAATCCTAGCAGGCGATTCGAGCTAAATATTACTGGGTGAGAGTGCTTATCCCTCTAATTAGAAATTATGTAAATTATTTGGGAGTGAACAATAAATTTTGACGATTGCTGCGCATGCACAAACACAGATCTGTGCACTTGCCTAGTAGCACCGTCTACAGAAGAGCCACGTGCTTAGTCGATTCCTTATTCGTCGTTTTCCTACTAGTGCAGGTACCTTCAATAATTTACCACATAATAATTCAATCACGTAGATGATGCCATTGAAAGAGATCCACGATACGTAATAACAACTTTACATAGCTTTACAAAAAATACTATTCCATCCTCTAATGTCTCATAACAATATAAACGCAATATTATTCTAATTATTTTATATATCATAGAAGTAACGAATAGTGAAGAAGAGATACTTTAGTTAAATAAAGGAAGATATTATTACCACTAGCCTAGTGATCTCAATCAGCCCATTAAATACTAAACAAACAAGAATATGTTACCTCATCATCTAATTTCAATTCTGATGATAGTTGAACAGACACGTTATCCGTTGATGTCATGGCTGCATAATCGTCATCGGACGCCACGCTGTCATACAATGGTTCGTCATCAGACATTTGTGAACCGTGTTTTCCCAGTATTTGTTCCTTGCGTAACATGGATATTGCTGGATCTGGAAATACAAGAGTAACTGATACCAACTGGTTTGAGCGAAACTTATAATAAAAGAAGTTGGTTGTATAAAATTGACAAACCTTGTAACGGTGCACTATTTGCTAAGATATGCCTTTGTCTTGCTTCTGTCAAAAGATCTATGATAAGAGTAGCAAACTCTTTTGGCGTGAATCTTGCCAATTTTTGTCTACCTTGATTCCTCGTAGAAGATAATTGGGGATTCACTGGTAAAAATGGTACCGTGCATCGTTCGAGGAGAGAAGATGTGGATAACCAAACTGTTAAGAAGTTGAAAAAATCCATTACAACTATACAGAAGAATGTTTTACGGGTTAAAGTGCATTTTTGATACGTAAACAAGATTTTTTATAACATCACATTGATTCTCATTCCTTTATAAATATACATATACTACTGTAGGAATCGCGCATACTTTGCGCCTTTTTGTATATTGACATATATTATACAGATCATGCAAATTCTTTGAAATGTGTGATTGATGATAATTCTACAAGGAACTTGTTTAATTACATGTTTCATTTTGATTATGTACATGTAGTATTTAGGTTGAATAGTTTTAGCAAATTTCGTACTACGTTTCTACAATTAACAAAGATCAATTCAGTTGCTGAGGTGATTGATCCTGTGAATGTATGCGACGATGTTGTGAATAAAAATGTTTAAAGACCCTGCAAGTTTATTCACAATGCAAATGGAACTACAGTGGATCGAACACAATAATCACTGAAATAAAACATAATAACATGCCAGTCGGTAAACTCGATATTCTTTTACTTACCCTTCCTTTAAACACGGCGCAATGAAAAGATCATGCAAGTTAAATGACAATTAGAATAACGATAATGAATGTACACACTTAGAGTATTGTTCTATGACAATATATAATAAACGTGATATCTAACGGGAAATGAGATTCACATATGACAATGAATAACTATATGCGGGGAGTAATTTCCGGTAACAACGTCCATGAATTATTAGCTATTCCAAATTATGGAATTCAAATAAGAAAATTATCCTAGCTTCTAAAATGTTTATATAATTTAATGAAATACAATGTGTCTTACCAGCTTCAGTTTCTCTTCGATCTACCTCGTCATAAACGTCCATTGCTAGTTCTTCTAATAAATGATTGGGTAGCTGAAAAATAGGAAAGGTCTTTGTCATCTTATTCTGTGTCCTCCGGATCATTTTTATCAGTACCAGGACGTTCATTGCACTTACCATTTGCAATTTATTTCGAGCCTCAAATGCCAGTTCACTTCTCTCTAATGTTGCAGCCCAATCAGGAATAATTAAATGCTCACCGGTACGATGATCAGGTTTTCGAGAACATACATAGTATGTTAATCTATCAGTTACTTCATACATACATTTGATCAAACGTTCAGATAAATCTAAATGTCCTGCCATCCTATAATGAAAGAATAATTAGTGAGAGTCTAGGGAATGCACAAAATAAAAAAGAATAATCACTTTGCAATCTCAGCAGGTGTCTGTCCATTTGTATCTATTATACTTGGATTTCCACCATTAGCTATTAGAAGTTCTAACTGAAGAGCTTGACCTGCTCGTGCTGCAACATGTAGAGGAGTTGTTCCCTTTTCCTATAATTTTCAGAACAATTATATACGTGAAATTACATAGCATACTAAATTGGGCATTACCTATACCAAATACCATTACAGCAATATACTTCAATTATGAATAAGTACCTTATAAAAATAATTAGGGTTGGCTCCTTGTGCCAATAATCGAAGTGATGTTTCCAAATTGCCAGTACGTACACTGCTATGCAACTGTCTACTCAGTTCCTCCTCAGTACAAAACTCCTCTTTGCTAGGACGTAATACAAATGCTAACTGCTGATGTTTAGCTTTAATAAACTCTGCCTTTACAGGACTGCAAAAAGATATGACATTGTTATTTCCCATAAAATAATGAACGAAAAAGTTGTGAAGCATACATTGAAAATTAGAGCTCAGTACTCACTGTAAAGGATCTTTAGGCTGTGGTTTTCTTCTACTTATCTTTGAGTTACTAGGATCTAAGAGGGAATGTTCCCAAATACTGTTGGCTCCATTATCATTTAATGTACGCACCATCTAAAAGATGTTAATTGGTATGTCTTTCATAATACAAGGAAAGATGATAAAGTCATACTTATATCTTGTGACTCATCGTAACATCTTAATTTAATAATCAGCATTTGCAATTATTATCTTATACATAATACTAACAGAGAGCAAATATGTACTCCAAATGCCTTTGTGAAGAGACTTTATATGTGATATATGACGTCCTAGACTCCGGTGTATACTGCAACATTCATCGCATAATAAAACAGCTCTGTTCAAAGAAGCCCATCCTGGTTCTGAAACAAATATGATTCTATTTTCATTTCAATGAAATAAACATAAAAGCTTTATTTTGCAATTTCACTGAAAATATTGCTCAATGATATTATATCACCATTATTAATATTTATTTAACATCATGTCTCAATTGGCAGTATAAATATCATTATAAAATTATTTCAAAAAGTACAAATACTATATGTGGTAATTTAAGATTTTGCCAGTGTCAATTATCTCAACTCCAAATACAAATATTTAAATTTCTGCATCACTGATGTAGTTACTCTATAGTTTTCCATAGTGAAATTCAAACATGTATACAAAACAACACGACTGTCAACCTCAATAAATGTATGATATTTCAGCAAGAGCTATGCTTCCTAAGTGTGACAAGAGACCTTATGTATTCCTTAGGATGTCTGACGGAAACGTATAATCAAATGAGGAATAATTAGTCCCAGAGCGAGGATATAAATAAAAATGATGCACTTACCAAGGGCCCCACAGTCCGCGCATATATCGACATTAATTCTATGCTTAGGACGCGCCATTGCATTACTACAAGATTTCGCAATAACTTCCCAATCAAGGATAGTACAGTGCTCCGAAACAGCCTCACATAATTACAAACCGATTGAACGAACGGCAACTATCAACAAGTTTAATTAGAAATAAAAACACTTCACGACGTCGCCATTAAACTTATTAATAATTCCGACGTGAACCAACTATCATTGGCTACTAAGACGTCGCCATTAATAAGTTTGTATTCTAAGAAAGCTGTAAACTTCCGCGGACTCTCTTTCTTTTTGTTTTATCTGAATGCAGTATCGAATGTCAATTAATCTGTTGTTGATTGTGTTTAAATGCGACAATGAGCTTGAAACCTCTTACGTGGCTTTCTATTTCCTTTCCAGCAACTATACAGGAATGCCGATGTCTGATGCACCGGAAACCGAGCTTCTTTCAAAACGTATGACTTTATTCATACGAATTTTATTTATTGATAATTCATCCAGATAGGGATTTAGTTATATCTTACAGGTATTACTTCCTTCTTTCCTAAAGATTAAATTCCATACGAATGTTTCACAGTTTTAGACGGCTTGTATTCTGTATGCTTAAATCATGATCTAAACAAATGGATTGATATTCATTAACTAGACTGAATAATAGATTGATTTATTTTACGAAAAGTATATTGTCTTTCATAATATTATTTTCTTCTTGATCGGTATTCTCTTGCATATTGGATATGAGTGTGCCCAGAAATGCTTGAAAGTCTGTTTTTAATTTGTTCCCACCTTCTTCGACGTTGCAACTTACTTGAGATACTCTAGCAAAGGTAGCAGCTAATTAAAGTAAAAAATCATAATTAACATTATTGTTATATTACATCCTTACCTTGTGACTATAAACAATTGATTGAACTCACATATTTTCTTTGGAGCATCCAAAGAATTTTGATCAGGATCAAAATAAAACACCACACAACTCTTTGCTCCGAGTCTAGTCTGATTTATAAAATAGTCATAAAATTGTTCCAATTCTCTTACATAGTCTCTTGACTTGCTGTTGTACACAAATATAACACCATGAACATCTTTTCTCATTGCTGGCCAGCAATTTTCAAACCTGTACCAGGAATATATATGCTATTAAACATATTTTGAAATACATTGCAGCACTATATAATTTTTGTTAATTACTGATGATCTCCACTGCAATCCCATAATTCAATGTCTGCCTTAACATTCCTATTCCTTACACTTATACCATCAACATCGAATTCCAGAATTCTAACACCTTGGGTAGGCCGATGTTCTGAAGTTATTTCCGTTGCATCGGCCAAGAAATTAGAAATCGTTGTTTTTCCAGACTGAATAGAAAATATTGTTTATTTCTCTATAATCACTCAATTTTGATAATGACTTACCCCAAGAGGGCCTACAATGACTAATTTCAATTGCATAGTCTGTCCAGTCTAATGATATCTAGTATATACAAAGGTTTGTTTGTTACACGGTTACTATGGCAGTCATTTTAAAGAGAATTCTACAATCTGGTTGGCCAATAAGTAAAAGGAGTGCGATTCTTGATTTTTAAAGACTGCTTGACTGGTTGGAACTAAATGTGACAACATAGACATAAAGATAGTTACATAAATCATTATAGATATGGAGTTGCACACAGATAGATCCTAATTTATTTAGCCCAGAATACTGTAGTATTCTGAAAAACTATACATGATAAAACTTACATTGCAGAGTAATCACTTTAACAAGTGATAAAACGGTAACAATGAACCACTTGAAATATAATACTTGCATTATTGAAATTATGACATGATAAGAAAATGCTTAATGAAATTGGTAAAATGAAGGCTGACTATTACCGACAAATAACGTCGTTGTCGTTCCTAAAATTCCATCATTGTATAAGTATGCTCAATGATATGCATTATTTTAATAAAAGTGTATATGAAAAAGATCATTTAAGTATAAATTCATTTTGTTGGCGAAAATTGTTAAGATTCAATTTTTAACCACCAAAATTCGCACGTGTCTACAGATGAATTTTAATAAAGTAAAACTTTATATTTATATAAAGATCAGTTTTCTGCTCTGAGCAGAATGGAAAATATTTCCAATACTGATATATCGCATGCATCTATTCTCTGTGGCCTTTCAATAAATTCATATCTCACGCAAGATACGAATAAATCAATGAAGATATTAAAAATTCTTAATAAAGATGTCAGTAATTCTTAACATATAGCGATGTCTTCTGTGTGATCCATTGCGCCCTGTTCTATTTTTATATCTTCCTCGGGATACGTCAAACCGTAAAGAGCACTCAGTGCTGCTTTAGCGGCTGTCTTCTTAGCATCCTTTTTATTTTTTGCTACAAAAAGAAAATACAGATAAGCATCCAACAATGCATAGTCTCATAAAAGCGGTAGTTTGTTCTTCGATGATGAAACGTTACTTAAATTATTGCATTTACCTGCACCAGTGTATTCGACACCATCAATATCGACAGCTAAAGTAAACATGGTGTTGGGCGGATTACCAACACGATTTATTTCCACATACGTGAGACCTGGTCTCATTTGATTTAGTAACATTACAGGATGAATGTTAATTGCATTACACGGAAGTTCTTTTTGAACGGGAGACTTATGCTCCTTCTTGACCTTTCCTGGAGACACTCCAGGTCTAGGAACCGGTACAACGGTACCCTGATTTTGCCATTCAAGGAATAACTTGTAAAGAGCAAAACTGGCGAGTGAACTCCAAGGAATCTCGTCGGATTCCTCCGTAGTGGGTTCTGTGGAAACGATCATATTGTCGGCATTCTCTTCTTTAGACGGAGATTGTGTTGTTTCCATTGATTGACTCGCCTGTCCGTCTGTTTCGGCATCGATTCTAGCCTTCATTGCTGCAGCCGTCATTTTTTCAAGTAACAAACACTTCAAGGCGTTTTCCGCGGCATTTTGCCGTGCGAGAGGCTTCGACAACCCTTGACCGACATATGTTTTACCATCGATCTAAAAATATGTTATTTTTTTTTTTCATCTAAAGATACTATTCATATTCACGAAGTAATCGCAAAAAAAATGCTCACCTCAGCGTGTACGAGAAAGAGAGAATTTGCTTGAGTTTCTGGAAATGTAAACTGAACTCCAGTCTTCATTTCATTTAGTACCATTATCGCATTCTTTGGCTGCAGCGTCTTCCTTAATCGTTGATTCATCCGCAGTCGCTTGAGGCGTCTATTTACCTTGTCTACATCAAATATCAATTAATGAGAATACCTGAATTCGAAACATCAGATGCTATACTAGTTCAAAATCTCTAATCAGTATCTAACTTTCACATAGATTTTTGAACATTCGGGCTCAACAGGAATTCCTGGAGCTCCACGAATAAGCTACCTAAATCTTCAAATTTGCGCAGTGAATTGTCATCATTTTGTAAAACAAAGCCTTTCCTACACACCTCATTCTTAAAAGAAATAGATAATAATAGAAAAAGTCATATTTACATCCAAGTGTTTTACTCCGTTTCCATTTAGGCACATCCTGCGTATCCGCGTCTACGCTCTCCATTGATGTATTGTCATTCTGAGTTTCCTGACCATTATTAACTGGTGCAGGTGCGGGTGTAGGAGCAGGTGCTGGTGGTGGAAGCTGTGGTGTGTTAACAGGAGCAACGGGTGCAGGATTAGGAGGGATGCTACTGGTTTGTTTGAGAATGGGTTTGAGTCGCGGTGGTTGTGGAGGTTGTTGGACAAGTAAATGTTGCTGTTGCTGTTGCTGCTGCGGTTGTTGCTGCTGCTGCTGCTGTTGTGGTTGTTGCTGCTGCTGCTGAACTGGTGGCGGTGGTTGTTGTTGAAGAGATGGTGGCTGTTGTTGCTGCGACGGCATCTTCACTTGTTGTTGGTTTTGATTTGGGTTTCTCATTACCTGTTGTTGCTGTTGCTGTTGAGGTTGAGGAGGAGGCTGTGGCTTGAATGGTTGAGAATTCTGAAGACTGGGCTTAAAGTTACCCTGCTGATTTCCTGGTGGAATTTGTGACGGCTGAAAATTCCCCTGCTGGTTGTACTGGAAAACAGAGGGTGGGTCGCCGCTACACAAGGAACCTCTACGGTTGTGCTATACCACCAGGGCCAAGCGTCGCGAATGCACTGTGAGCAACCTAACGCTGCCCCCATAGCTCTTACCAGCCGTGCTTCCCATCACGGTGGCCGACGTTTCTTAACTCATGACTGAGCTGAGTTTGCGTGTTTTTAAAGACACGACAGAAAAACATACAAACATCTAAGTACCTAGATATGGCAATTACATATTCTGCATTATTTTTACTATGAAGACTGCGAAACAGTTGTATAAATACTTCTGAAACCCTGTTTAGAAGTGATCATGAATAATGATTGAAGATGGATAGAAACATCTTTCCCTATAATATGAATAAGATATAGTTTAGTTCTACATATATTTTTCATAATGTTGATGATAAATTATGTCTCTTAAAGCAATAAATTCAGACTTGCATCTTTTCACGTAGAGTGTGATGCATTTGTGGGAATACCTTTTTGTTTGTCTGTATTTTAAAATAGGTGTGTGGGTATGATATATTTGTAAATGCAGAATCGTAATCAACCAATTTGCTTAGGCACGAGTTTAGTACGAATTACCGAGGGAATTTAAGCTTCGGATAGGCTATGCGATGAGGGCAACTGGCGAACTTGCCCCTGGCGGAACGCACCTCCTCGGTATTGTTGTATAGCTACTAAGGCCTGCGTTGCAGGAAAGGGGAAATATGGGGACCACTAATTAGTACATGCAGATACAGATACCCCTTCCACATTTTCATTATAACCGACACCGGCTACATAGGCATGTTAGATTGTATTCTGCTGCTTATCAATATGCATTTCAAAGAACAGGAAAAAACTCTAATAGTTTATAATAGGATATATCCAATTTCATCAAATCGAGTATACAAATATGAATTGATTTTGTATCTTCTGCGTTACAGAGGTTTTAGTATTATCAAATAATGAAGCGTTGCTCACAGGTAATAATTTTGGAAATAGATTCGAACAAACATTTGTTTCACAAACCATGATATTACAGAAACAAATTGGAAGCATAAGCAATGTGATAATAGTTTATAAATTGATATTATTAATGAATTTAATATCTTTTGCAGAATTATATAATTGGCAGCGTTTAGCAGAAATAGGACTGTAGGAATAAAGGCATCTGCTAGGTCAAACTTTACAATTGTTGCAAGATTTATGATCAATGAACCAATCAAATACAATTGCTCCTTAGTGCAATTTTCTGCTGAACACAGCCAATACTGAGAGTCTCAAGCATATATAATTATTTTGTTCTTTGCTTTGCCATTGAATCTACTTGGAAACTCATAAATTCAATCAAACTTTTCCTAATGTAGATAAATAGTAGAGATTAAATAAGACTTACTGTGCTTGGTGGTGGAAATGCTCCTCCATTTCCAGGATTGTTCATAAGGCCTCGAGCTGTAGATTATATTTTTTTATTAACAAGCATATAACACCAAATTTTATATATATAAATATATATATATATATATATATGTGTGTTTATATATATTAGTAATTCACCATTAATAACACAAATATTCAAGGCTGAAATATATATTTTTCAATATTTACATTGAATCTTTATCTAATGTTTACAATGAAATTATACAATTAAATACATTGCAAGTATCAATGTATATTGTGTAGTCAGTCTCAATTAAGATTCAGTCTTTACTCAACAATTAATAAATATTGTACCTGCCAAGAATTTCTTTATTTGGCCTAATGTCAAGTCATAAGCATTGTGCAAAAAATTAATTTCACAGTGCAGTTTTAAATCATAATAAAATAATGTATGTAGAAAATAATTGCAGTTATAGGAATCTGTCCTATGTTTAGTATAAAATTGCAATCTATTAAGTTGTGAGCAAAAAATGAGCAGTTAAAGTAAATCAAGCTTCACTGAAGGATGCCATTTTTCATAAACCCGGCGTACTATTGATTTTTCCAAGTCGTTGGTAATCAGAATTATTTGTGTAACATAAACCAAGATTTTTAGAATCTCAACCATGTATTTCAACACCCATTCAGAGATTATGTTAAGAATCCTTACTTAAAATATTAAATAAATAATTACTTACCATTGCCGTAGCTCTGATTTGGTCTGTTTCTTGAATACATCGTGAATAATGTCGTCGACTACACAGCGTTGTCAGGAATGAATTGCACTCAATTGTAAATGCACATTGACTTCAATGATATCCTAATAGCCGTAGAACTATGGTTTCGTATATGTAATTAAGTAATCCGTTTTATTTCTTTAGAAATTTACTCTGTCCTTACACCATTGACAGAGAGTGAGGCAAGCTGTACATGCGTCATGGAAGCAAGGGATGTGACGTTTTTGGCAAATGTACAAACTTGAGGTTGGCGTCATCCGCCATTCGAGTACCGAGTACGCATGCGCAGCATTGACTCAGTTTGAATATATTTCAAAGAAATTATTAACAAAAAAATATTCTAAATAGAGTCAAGCGCGTAAAAGATTTATATTATTTGTATACATTATATATTATTTAAACTAGAATAAAGAAACAAAGAAGAATATCTAACTTTCATATGATTGGATGCACATCAAGTACTGTTTGCTTACTTTTGGAACAATTTATCGTACTATTTGTTACAATAAGACATTTCCATAGCATAATACTAATAATATATTATTATGTACGATGAATGTAATCACAAGTTTAATTTCTTTATTTCTTACAATACATAGTACACAAAAAAATATGCAGCGCTTCCTCGACGCAACCCGAAATGAAGATATGTATGCTGGATTGCCATCAACGGGGGGGAGGGTCAGAAAATGATGCCGATTCTTGACATATATCTTAAGAGACACCCGCTATATTTCTGGTTTGTAACTAGCTTTCGTACCAGTTGCCTTAGAGCGGGCTTCGGGTAGAGCCGGGGGACTTCGTGGTAGGGACTGTATGTACTATGCCGGTGTTCCGAACAACATGAGAGAGGGAGAAGTGAAACAGGGAAGCGAAAAGTCGTTTGGCTCGTTAGTCGCCGGCAGAACCGCGATAGACGTTGATCGGCCGTGTATGTTCCCCGAATGGAATCTCAGTCACGCTCGGACAATCGTCAGAATAGAAACCTTATAGTAAAGTGTATTTCTACGGTGCAAACCATCTAACGATAAGTGTAGGATTAATACTCAGTTTATTACGGACTTGCGTCCGCATTCCTATCTTCGGTTTGGTACTAGCTCTAATGACACCCTTGCGTCGTTGCAAAGCCGGGTTAAAGAAGTCCGGTCGTTGAGCCACTCTACGCAAAAGAGAAGAGAATGATCACCGTGTAGCAGAGCTCGCTGATTTATGATTCTACTTGTATAATGAGAGACGTAACAGAGCGTGGTACAGCCTCCAAGCTGACCAATTTTGATTCATTAGTTGGGGCAACCCCTGTGACCTGCGGTGTCGTCGACGGTTAAACGAATTAACTCGTTTGTGTCACTTCGTCAGGACAAAACGTTCTTCCCTTTTTTAACTCTCTTTACGCGCGAATGAGCCTTCTTCCGGGCCTCGGATAGCCCGCGGTTTCTTGGTGCATTTCCTCCTACTGTTGATGATGCTATCTCTTTGAGGAAGGTGACCTTTGAGTTTGTGGATCACTCTTTCTTTATGGACCATAGAAGAATTTGTTTACTTTGGGTCTTCGAAACTCGCCGTGTACGCAATGGATGACACAGATGCTACTTGTCACATTTAATGTACAGTGCTACGAAGGTATGTCAATTAGTTTTAAGATTATTGAAATTTTCTTAAAATATCATCGAACACAATTTTGGTACCGTCTCCTCTACACTCGTTGATTTGATTGAATGACTTTTCATTAGATTCATTTCAGCTTTTCATCTTTTTGCAATAATGCGACTATCTAGTCGACGACAGTTCGGCAAGCTCATGACGCAGTCAAAATAATTCGCTATTATTAGGAACGCCTAATACACATAAAGAACTAGAAGTCCTTGGTAGTCGTCATTTGTAACTAACTTGTAAATACGAGGTTGACCTTGAATCACACTAATTTCTATAAGATATTGTTCATTCTCAAAAAACTCTTCGCGTCGAGGTTGATTTAAAAAAGTAATACTAGAAAAAGTCTAAGCGGCGTTAAAATAAAAATGAAATCTTGACAATATTTATCATATTTGAAAATGACATTTTTAACGCGTGATTGAACTTTTAACTCCATTGTCTTTCCAATATACACTAACATTAATTGCAATTCAAATTTGTGTCGAGCTTGAATCACAAGTGATATACTTCGCTGACGAAAAGTCAGTCTGTAATTGAAATTCCGATTAATTATGAAGAGTTCCATATTTTAATAACAAAACGCTGATTTTCACGTCACGCTTCGCATGAATCGCCTTACTGACGCAATGAAAATATCCTCACATATTTTTAATTTTAATTATACATTTTTATAATGATCAACTTTATCTAATTTAATCCAACCCATATGCATATGCCTGTTCATATCTTTAATCTGTTTTCCGATACTTTTATATGTACCCTAGTCAAGAATCGTAAACACCGAGGCACGGATATTGAAGAGCAACATATGATTTTCCCAAATTAGTCTCCCAGCTCAAAATTCCTCTATACTTCCATTATTTTATTTCTCCTTCATTATTCATAACGTCAAGAAACAATTGATCTATTCGCGTGATCCACTTCTTCGCACTAGGGATAACTTCCTTGACGTTCCCAAAATAATAATTGCCTTTTAGCCGTGGGAATCTGTGTGACTCACAAAGCCACATATAGCTGCGTTTGTCGCCTGCACTCATAAGAATAAAGAAAGTGCATGCAACTACGTAGCGCGTATGCATATACATATGTAGGTACGTGGAATTGGCAAAGAAGTTGACAAGTTCGACCGTATGAATTTCTGTAATTTCATACAACTAACAAAGTTGTATTTAATAAGCATATCAAGGGTGCATTAAGACGACCGAAGCATATACGTTTTGTAAATCTAAAATTAATCAATTTACTTTTTAAGAATAAGATTAAACAACATATAACCCACCGCCGCGATCATATTAAAACACGTTTTCAAGAGTGGCAATAAAAACTTAATATAGTATATGCATTGCGATTATAAGGTATCTCCAAGAGACTCGTATAGGTGCGCAATGCATGCGAAATAAAATAAAAAATGTAACAAAATGTCAATACGCGGTTTAACGCAAACTTATTGCGTAAGCGATTCAGGTGCATCCAGGAAGCTCAAGAAACGAAGATCGATCGGTTTTGCGGGAAGTGACTGTGGAATTCCAAAGGTTCTTCTTCGTATCGAGGATGAAGGATAGAATTCCCTAGTGATGCTACAGGATGTTCCTCATTGATGGTCAGTAGGTGTAATGGTGAAAAGAGGAATGACCAACGATATAGAGAAAAACAAAAAATATTTTTTATTCACATTTATATTCTACCTGTAACATTTTATATTCCGTATAATTATTGTATTAAAATTCTGACGGCTCGTGTGAACATGGCGGCGGTAATCAAACAGCGAGATGGAATCGCGTAAGTGACGGCTGATCGACGATCGAACAAGCGTGGGGACGCGCATCAAAAACAACATTCCTGCCACTTCGGTAAGCTCGAGTCTCTCGTATAAATAGAATCAAGTCGAGAGAGGTCTCTCCTGGTTCTATCAAACGTGACGAGTTTAGCGGTCATGCACATTGGGTATAAAAGAAGAAGGAGGCGTATGCAGTTGCAAATGCAATAAGTGCATTAGGAAAATTCATTGGAATTATAATTATAGCGATGAGTCGAAATAAATATTTCGTGGACCAAAAGCCTTTCGGCGAGTATTCATTTACTTTTTTTTTTTATTATTTTTATATTCCTCAATCGGTTATGGCGAATCTTCTAACCTAGGGACGGTATTACGAATTAAATCCTGATGTTTATTCAAGATGAGAATGGTGAAAGGAGATAATTTTCCCTTTTTAAATCCATGAGAAAACATGCATTCACGCGATGTTGCTATGGCCGATACTAAATAATCTTGGCAGTGTATATGTAATACATGTGGCAAAAAACCTCTGTGCTTATCGTTATTTTTTACACGCGGCCCGGTACTACGATATCGGCTGGTCACTGACGTAGTAATATTTAGGAAATAATTTTCATGAGTATGAACCCTGCGTCTACGTATGATTTTCAATTTTGTTTATATTTCCTTTAATAATGGTACGGGATACTTGAGTTTATTGATCTCTGCGCTATATTATCAGCGTTAGAATTCCGTTGACGAGTAATTTTTTTATCTTTTGTTGTTCGTCAATATTTGATCATCACAATTAATTACGTAAGAGATGGGTTGAAAATATTCCGAAGTAAAAACAGGAAGTTTTCATATCCGATACAAAGTTACAGTCATTGGTCACAATTAAGAAAAGTTTACGAAAATACGTATTAATTTTTAAGCTATTGTAGAAGTGATGCGTACCGTGAATAAAGAATTATTTGAAATCATACAAAAAATTGTTGAAATACTTTCGTCAAGCAAGTGCAGACCTGTATGTCGTAATACCGACCAACTTCGCTTAATTGAATAGAACCCGCAGGGGAGCCCCTTGGGGTCCTGACCCCGATTTTTGGGCCTCTACAGAAAAGCGGAATCATATGTCCCACAGTTATTTGAGCCTGTAAACGGATCTCCATTTTAAGACCTAGAGCTATTGCATAGAATAGACTATATAATTTTGTTCATATATTTACTGTGTCTTTTATGACTACTTTTTGGGGGTAAAATGTATATATATATATAATGTGCATACGTGAATGAAATGTATAGAGAACTAACTTCCCTTAGTCACAATGGACAATAATATGTCACTCGTTAACGTCTTTCTTGTTTGACCTTTGTTAGATGCCAAGATGGAATCAGCAAAGGAACAATCACTAACGGAATGCTAAACGGAACAGAATCCGAGACTATCGGTAATAATTAGCACTGTGTGGGAGAGCAAAGCTTATATCGTACATATGATATGTAAAATAACGCATATTATTTGAATAGGAATTCAAAGTATCGGCAACTACGTGAGTCATTAAAAGAAAATAATATAGCGCTGGGGTCGAATATAATTAACGTTCGAACCAATTACTTTGTTCTTCGCTGATAAATATCAAATAGAAAATTAAGAGTAAAGAGATAAGAAATTGAAAGACAGATATATTTATATACATAAATATAAGTATGTACGTGATTCGAAAAAGAATGTAGAAGGTGATTGAGAGTCAGTGACTCGTCGTGGCATAGACTATGCACTGCATAGAATGTATAGCGATTTATTGAAAAATACATAGAAAATATCACACTCGCCAATGTGCATGCGAGTGACTGAACAATAAATAACTTATTTTAATGTGCAATCATCATAATTGGTGGTGTATTACGAGGGAACGTCGGAACGTTTCAGCGACCCGGTATGGCATCATTAGAGAGATAACTCGAACGAATGAAAAAGTTTCCTGCTTGTAATGGAATAATTGACTGTCGTGCATGCAACCGCAAATCGTCGACTTAATATAAATTGCACTTTTACTATTTAGGCTTTGATACAAACCACGACTATTACGATTTTACATTGCTCACTGTTGCACGCCATTTCAATCACCACCAGAGTCATTTATCAACCGAATTAATAACTACACGAATCCGACGGACTAGGAATAAAGTTCTTTTTTCTCGATGCACGAACTACTGCTTTTTGAAGAGTCTTGTAGAATTCTAGCAATTAAATTTACGAATCGTAACTGTGCCAACTGTAAACATCTACAATTTCAAATGCACGTGGCCCCTTTCTTAGGCCCTTCCAGAACTATACGTTGGTACACTAGACGTTATTTATACTTGTAGAAAATCAGTTGACATATCCTAGTGTTTAAATATAGATAAACCGCAGTATCTACATTTGTTTGGAATTCACTATTCATTTCGTCATATACAACAAGGACATCCTTTGTTCTCGTTACCTAGAAGAATTGAATTACGAGACGCCCTAAGGAAATCGAACGAATGCTCGAGTACTCGGGCGGACTCTAACCTATAACGGGACTGTCAACTATACTAGAAAAACATTCAACTTTTGGTGGGAAGTTAATGTGACGCGCGATATCAAACAGATGAAAAGATGTCGAAAAAATAACTTATGTAAAGAGGAAGGTTCCTCGTGACTCCCTAAATATTCATCTTCACATAGTATGCGTAATTTATTCAACTTCATAGATCTTCTAGGCATATCGAACAGCAGACATGTTGTTTTGAAGTCGCACTTGAGCCCGAGTTACCTCCTTGATGATCCTTAATTAACTTTCAACGAAAACGCAATACCGGCAAACTAGTATCACGTAGTATGAAGACGTTTCCACGTGAGTTAAAATAATTGATGATCTGTACGCTATATAATAATACAATCGATCTACGTTGAATTTACCTAAATTACACTCTCATACATGTACATATATAAATTCCATACGTATATACGTACCGTTATGTCAAATGAATGTAAGGAACGACGTAATAACTTAATCTATAGCGTTATCATAAATGTTCGGTATCTTTTCTAGTTTCAGCGAATTCCGTAAAATAGGAATGTACATAGCGTTTGATGTTGTGTCAACGTTTTCAGTTTTTTTTTTGCAAAATTATTCATGCTATGAGAGTACAAAAATATTAATATACACACGCGTAGGCGTTGAAAGTATTTTTATCCTGGAATATTATCGCAATATAATATATTGTCTGTATTATTATTATTGTTACAATATACTTGGTAATACGTATCAACGATATAGCTCAGTGATTATATTTTTCAAGTGGTGGTCATATTGGTCTTCTCGTAGTAATATCACTAGTGATAGTGGTGGTAGTGTGCAATAATACCATATTACCTACTATAAACGTTAACTGCTACGGCTGTTATCGCCATCGTGTACCAAGCTACGTGCTCCCACGAACGTTAAAGCATATTCCTTGCCATCATGGTGTCGCGTGTACTATGAAAAATATGCGAAATGCATATGCATACATTCTTGCCTTTTCTGTTGGATATCTGATAGACTGTCGTACCGATCAATCATCCAATCGTTATAACATTTCACGGTACTTTGTTCTTGCACAAGAAACTCACAACTATTTTTCCTCATGGAAATTCATGTACAGAGCGATTCAGCCGAGAGTGCGAAATTCTTGTAAACACGTTATATCGACGCTCGACGTTAAATATGACTTGAGAAATATTTCTCAAGCATAAACTGGTACTTTACAAGTCTCGCTGGTAGCTTTGATCTTAACAGGCATTGCCATACTGATATATAATTATAGTAATAATCAATGTACATTCGTAATTCGATGCATGCACCGATACTTTGATACACCTTGGCGCGGCTCCTGTTACAATATCGAGTAACGTGGTACAAAGAAGTTTGAAGGTTCTTCGATCGTCCGAGGCTTTTAAATCCTGGGTCATTTCACGGACACAACGCGACAAAAGTTTTCTTTATACCGTACGCGAGTTAACGAGAACGAAGGTATTTTTAATTATTGCGTAACAACGATAGAATATATTTTTCAAACGAATGAAACCTGTCGCGCTTATATTTGAATTTTTGTAAATTCAAATTGAAATTAAGTCCTGTTGCACGTCATTGTCGAGTGCACTTATTATTCTTAGCACATGTACGTTGCTGCTAACGCAAGGTATGCAGGCGTCTTTGCGTCTTGTCGGGTAAGTCCAAACAGGCTTTTTTTATTTTATTTTAATTACTCAATTTTTCAAACAGTCGAACAATGTTTTTCTGCCGTCTCGTTTGCACGATCGACGTTTTATTATCAGCCTTCACTTGATTCTTCTTGTACAGTATATTACGTGTATTCGTATGACAGCTTGTATTGCTTTGTATATTTTATAGCTCTTTTAAGTACTCGACACAAAATATTTTCTGCGCTCTCAAGACGCATATGAGGTAATATCCATTAAACGGTAATTGTTCGCGTTAAGTAATTCTTCTGCTGTAAGGATTACGTATGCGTACGTGATAAACCGATGGTCTTGCTGTAAGTATTACGCATTGTGAATGCTCCCGGCAATTACACATTGCGGCATGAACGATGCACAGTTAATTTCTAAGTGTTTTGCGTATTGGTATACGTGGAATGATATTATTTTACGAGCACTCCAATCCTCAGTAATTCTCAATAATATGTTTGGTCGGCAAACATTTCAGAAATAGATTGATGCTCTTGGAGGCACGGCCAGTGAGCGAATTTAGAATAGTTTTTAGAAAATGGTCACGCACCTACGGACCCGTGCTATTTTACTCGACTGTAAATCGTTCGTGTTACGTTCGGTAAATAATGTTTTTTTTTGTAATCATAACAATAACTACGCGTTGGTCCAGTTATACGCACTCGACAATTACAGTAGTGTTTATGTGTGGTAGATTTAAAGTCGACAAAAAATTAGGTTGCTGTTAATACACATTAGTACGTACATACATAGGTTTTGCTGATTATCACGAAAATATTCTGCTCGGCAAGATTTGCGGTTCGTTATCACAACTGTTAGCATTGCTTAATATAAATTATTATTTTAACTGATTGTTAAGTTATCTTGTTTCCACGATGACTCTTATGACACTTTTGAACAACGAACAAATATGCTGCTGTCAGCGGGGATTTTTCTTTCGATTTATGGGAATGCAAGTGTGTTAGGTAATATTATTGTTGCTGATGACTCATCAGTGATGAGGTGGATCGGAGGTGTAAAATTTAAAGAAATTTTTGAATATCTGTACGTTTAATATTTTATAGGAAGTTTATTATTCATTTGGGCATACTTTATACTCCGTGTAGGCTTTCATTGTCTGTTTAATCTATGCCGAATAGCTTGTTTGACATTTTTATCGTCACTAGGCTGTTGGTCAATATTTGAATATATTGGACAATATTTAACAGCAAGATTTACCAAACGATACGTGGTTAATATGCGTACATTGAAAATAACTATTTCGCAGCATATCGCACGGCTGTTGTGCGAATTAATGAAATAATAATTTTTCATATTAATAGATGAATTTCTAATACGAAATTATAAAAATGTTCAGAGATCAACCGGCACGATTCCCATAAATCAGTTCAAGTAGAGCAGCTTTAATTCGCATGATAAGCCAACGTAGAATGAACAGTTGGATAATCCAAGGTTATTGCGGTTCTCTTAATAAAAACATACAGACAATTTGATATGGATAATCATGCTTATATATCTGTACATATATACAGGCACGCGTCACTGAGTTCACTCAGGCCTATGGCTAGAAAATTTTGTTACAAGCCAAGTGCTATACCGAGCCAATATTTCATTTTCTCATCCATTGCTTCTGTATACGATAAAATTTTTTTAATTTGACTTTAGTACACAGCCAGCATAATTAATCAAGTTCGAGTTAATTAACATTGTTGAATCTCACGAAAAATATGATCTCCATGAAAATTAATATTAATGACAGTCTCGTTACCATAAAAATACCAGTATACCAGATACCTTTCTCTGTGTTTCTCTGTGAAGTCAACACGATTAATAAATATCAAAGGAAAACGCTCCTTGCCCAACTGCTCGTACGCGCAGATGGAAAGTTTCCATACGGTCGTATACGAAAATTTCTTGAGAATCGCCTTAAGACTGATTATTTATATTTGAGCTATATGAAAAGCCGAGAGGGAATGTCGATATAGTTTTTTTCTTTTTTCCATAAAATTCATAAAAATATTTTAATAGAAATATATTTTTAGATCTTTTTGAATTTCTTCAACGCTCCTTGCAATTTATCGATGCCAGAGACACGGGATTGCCGTGGACTTGGATATTCTTGTAGCGGAAGCATCTCTTGCAATGGTTTGCTCGTTTATTCGCGTAATAATTTATTATCCCAGAAATAAGTACATCGAACGTATACACGTAGGGTACACGTGGACGGTAACAAGACACGAATATGCGGGTACGAATTTTTCGTATACAAGCGTTCCGTACAAGCATTCCGTATACGAATCCTCGACGTGATTTCTCTCTGCGCTTATAAATGACTGGTGGTCATTGAATTTTGTCTGATTACAGTGAATTTCCATGAAAGGCCTGACTCGATACTTTATATACGATCAAGTCAGGATAAAACATATTCGCCATACGTTTCAGCTTCCGATGAATCATCATAACGTGTTAACTTTAAATTTAACAGACACTTTGCATACAGACGTATTCCTATTCTTCTTGTTTAACCTTGATCAGTAGTTCAATAATAAGGAATCGGATTACTTTTCCTCTTTTTGAACAACATATATACATGGCTTGATGGATGAATGCCTTTCTTTTCTGGTACTGGTCCAGCGACCTGGGAAACGACTCTATGTATTATATTTCGGCAAAAGTATCTGACATATCTTTAAATTATCCGGGACAAAAATAGTTTAGGAATTTTGCCAAAAGTTAAAATCTCACTGAGTTGTTTACTTTTTTCACACTGATTTACTCTGACAAACATCCCACTGAATTACCGGTCCATTTGACTTCACTTAAAGGGTAAGATTTTCAGAGGATATTTTTAAGTGCCAGGTCCCCGTAACAGGTATATGCTATTAGATTTCGATGGAGTCCAACGAGAGTCTAATTTCTTATCAGGGCGACAGAGAGGAGTTACAGGATTTTTACATTAGTTATCTGAAGAGATGAGTCGAGTGCAGCTTCGCAAGGAGCCGTTGAGGGGATTGAAATTTATACTTTATAATAATGGCTGTACGGTAGAGGGAACAGGAGTGCGGGAGAGAGAGAGAGAGAGAGAGATAGAATATCCGGGTCTAACATGACCTAACGGCGCAGATTAGAAGAACGCACTGATGCCGCTACTCGGAGATAAGAGTTATCAGCTATGCGGTTCTGCGTTTCAAGTGCTGCTCTGTGTTAAGAGATGAATCGAAAATTCTCATCGTTCAATTTTTTTTCTTACTGGTCAAACAGCATTTTCTTTTTGTGGGATTAAGATTTGACATATTGCGTGGTAATTGTTTGCCTACTGTAAAAGCGTGTGAAGCATATTCGCTCGCGGAAATCGTATTTTGCAAAAATTTGAATTTTCGATAAATTTACATTATTTATTTCTTATTCGTCACATTTTTGAAACTTCCTTTTGTTACGTGAAAAATAATCACCTGGTATTACTTTGTGCAACTAAATACCTTCTAAGCCAGTGATAAGCCGTAAATAAAAGCCAATCGATACTTGATTCACTGGATCGTCAAATTGGATCGGATCATTAGGATTAGCGGGATTTAAATCTCGCTATACTCGATGACTACTATAAATATACGTTTGCCACGTGTACGCCTAAACGTGTTCTTTTTCTTTGAGTCTTTATTATATAAGACGTTATCGTAATCGTTAATCATTACTGCCTTTTGTGTGAAAAATTATAGGTTTAATTTAAACGATGTGCTTAACGAGACTGGATCATGTAAAAGCATAGAGGCTTATAGCGAGTATAAATAGAATAAGCAAATAAATAATTTCTGTACCTCGAACGAAGCATGAAATCAGGTTCCACGTATTTCGCGGACTTTCCCATGGCGTAATACAACAGCGTTACCAGAAAACGTGTAATCTAAATTATAAAGAAATACGTAAAATCTTGAAAAAAAAAAATCAAATCTGGACAAAAGTTAACAAATACTGATTTAATAATCGAACTTCTGTCAGTGGTAAAAAAGCATTAAATATTGTAGAACAATTTTCACGATTCTAAAACAAGCTCACGTAAATGATTTAGGTACCGGTTGACGTAGGAATTACGAATGTCGTGGTACTAAATACACCAATAGTAAAAATAGGTTAGTCCTTGACTATGGCTAGTATTGTATTACGGTAACAATGGGAATAACAGCTCATTTCGTGGCATTAGGAAAATTACACTGGCAATTAAGTCTCCTCGCGTCATTCCATTGATCAGAGTTTAACGTTCCCAGAATGACGGTTTCGTACATCTTTATGGGATAGCTAAGCAGATGTATAATTTACATATGTCTTATATCGATTTTAAATAGTTGAGTAGATATAGGAAACACTAAAGAGAACTTTTCCAAAAATCTTTTTCTAAAAATTAAAAACCGACTCTTCATTATTAATACGCATTTCGTGTACTATTTTTCACAAACGCTCACATATAGTCATGCAGTACGTCATTACTATTCTCCAAATGTTTATCCAGATGTAATCAGTCCTTCCTAATATCTGATTATAATTACAGATGCAGTGGCTTGCCGTTATGATGTGCCTCTACGCCGGGGTTGCCAGCGCACGAACGGAAGAGGATCAAGCATCAGCCACAAATGGAAATGGGATTTCCGGTGCATTACCTGAACAGTGTTTCTACCAGTTATCGTCGGAATGTCCACCACAGGATCCCGGCGAATGTCCATGCAAGAGGATAATTTTGTCTCATGATAGTCCTGAGGCTCAGGCTGTTCTGTGCTGTAATTTAGACAGTCAAACTTTTGAGAGCGGATTGTCATGCGCAAGTAATTAAAGATTGATGAAATTGAATATAAAATTTACATAGTTTTTTTGGCGTCCAATGTAACGCGTATTTATAATTTACAGATTTTCCAGCCAACGTTACGTACGTTCATATCAGAAATGCCACGCTTGATACGTTCAACGCTAGCGAAGTCAGATGGAGGAGACTAAAGTCTCTCGCCATTACGGATGGGAAGATCAATCACGTTAAGGGACAATTTCTCATGATGACTCCTACGCTCTGTCTCAATCTCTCAAATAACGCTTTGGTTGAAGTCGAGAACAATTCATTCACTAGACTCGCTCATCTTACCACTTTGGATCTGTCTTATAATAATCTCACGCATTTACCTGCCCTTAATACCATGAACGGCCGAGAATTCTGGCTGGATATTTCAGGTAAGAAAGTCCTCTGGACTCTGCCAAGATTGCTTGGACAGTACGACGAATCGTGTGAATGTTTTTGTGCTTACTTTTTATACAATTTTAGGTACCAATACATTGTGGTGTCACGACATTTATCAATATATCAATAAGACGGGCGAGAAGCAGATTAACTTCAACAGAGAAAACGAAACTGTATGTTCTGCCAGTAAAACTTGGCACTGGTTCAATGCCACCGAACAAGTTCCTCTGAAACAAGTGCGCTATTTAAGCTTGGTAAGTTTTTCATGGAAAAATATACATATTTCAAGTTTTTCTTGTCACTAGTACACTTGATCGATATAATTAAATATCTTTTATATTCGTTATAATTGTCAGTTACAAACGGAATGCCCGAAGGGCGAAGCATGGCAGTGCCAGTGCAACTTCAGGAGATTAGACATAGTGAAAGGGAAGCAGCCAACTCTAGCTGTGAATGTGGATTGCAGTGGAATTCAACTGACGGAGTTGCCCGAGAAGTTGCCTCGTAATACAATAGCACTCAACGTTTCTTACAATAATGTATCTATCGATTTAATGATTGTCAACTAGACTCACTTCGTGTCCCTAGGCGAGAAACAAATATTGGAAAAATAACACATTCTTAACTTACAGATTACGGTGCTTGACGACCTGAGTACAAATCCTTGTTATCAGGATATCCGTGAATTTTATGCGGATTACAATAATATCTCATCCATCAATAAACTGGAGGGTTCCAAATTTTTGGACAACTATGCTCTTCTTAGCTTGCGTTATAATAAAATTAAGTCGGTAGGTATATGTCACTTGTTTCACTTAAAAATAATATTACTTTTGCTTTGTCTGCTTCTCATGACACTTTTGTGTATGACAGCTTCCAACGTACATCTTAAGTCCTAATGCTCGTGATAAGAATTTTGGAAGTTCAAGACTCGTGAAACTCGGTGGTAACCAATTACACTGCGATTGCAACACGGCCAAATATTTAAAGGTGAGCCTAAGATTGTTTACGATATTATAAAGTATAATTTCTTAATTTACATCGAATTTGACAGACTACAAGGAATTAATGTATTTATATGAATATTTGAATTTCGATTAAATTTCGGTAGACATTTTCGTAATCATCTGCTCGTGTTTACTTGTCCTTAGGTATGGTTACAAACGCGTATTCTGGATTCGGACGAGGTGTTGTGCGAGAATGTCAAGGAAAAGGTCGTCGATCTGGAGCCGTCGAAAATGTGCGTCTACCCGGGCGATTGGACGGATTATATATATTATATAATAGCGACAGAAGTAATATTACTGATTAGCCTTGTCGCCAAGGTCTCATATGATTACTGGGTCTTTAAGACTGCAGGATACCTTCCATGGCCAGCGAACAAAATGCCAAAATTACCTTGTGACTGGTTATGCGAGACATAACTCTATGAGTAATGGTAAACTCATTATTTTATTGATATTTGTGATAAATTCTTTGTAACAGGACAGCAACGCGAGGATCCTTTTTTTATCTTGAAAATGAAACAGATCACGATTCTATAAATATTCAGAAATGGGATAAAGTTTTATCCAACTTCCTACATGGTACTGTGTCAATTGGATACGTTTTTTACAGCTGCGCAAGAGATCTTTATTATACTATAGGTATAAAAATGACTGAGGGTAACTCTATCTTACCTTTCTTATTTTTTTCTATTAGCAAGAATCTTTTCTACATTGCATAAAGTATGCCTTGCGGCTCGTCGAGTGACGAGGCAACGGTGTTAAAGAATTAAGATAATATAAGCCCAAGTGCCGAAATATATTGTATAATGAATGTTAAGGAATAACGTTGTAACATACACATGGTTTACATATAAACATTTTTATTTCCGTTTAATCGTATTGATAGGCAAGACAATTTGTTGCTAATGATCTTTTACAAACCTCACGAAAAATTGTATTTGCTGTCAAGTTGTAAAAAAATAACTTGATCGTTTGAAATGTTGAGTGCAATTATGACAACGTGCAATGTAGCTGTTAGGGACTCACATGTTGTGTCAATGGTTAAGAGTATCTTGCCGAGATGAAATCATTATGCGAATCACTTTTTTTGCGTTTGAAATCCATGACAGGCATAATTTTATTAATCCAGCGTTCAATCACGAATAACATGAGCGGAATATGCTCAATTGATAGAATGGCCAAACTTGCCGCATATGATATACTATTATATACAAGGTATGGTCATTAAAAATGATCCTTTATTGTTTAAGCATCTTGGATAATAATGCTCTAGTCTGTAATAGTTGACTCGGCGCAGTCAGACTGTACAAGTTGAAGGAAACTGAAAAGGAGGGAAATTAAGAAAAAAAAATATTTAAAAAATAAGGCACCTAACGTAATCTCTTATCATGTATAAAGTCCAATGCTATGTATGTATATACAAATTTAATAACCATTTATATTTTCCAATGTGCCTTTCTAAAATTGTGATTTAGGACATCTTTATTTTCTTTATGCTGATTTTTCTTTCTTGAACGCTGGGAAAAAGGAGTATGAAAACAGAACGCTTATAATTTCTTTTTTTTTAAACGATTTATTTGAACTTATTTTTATACTACAGGCAGTATGTCTAAAATATATGTCCGTGAGAAATCCTTATACTGTGTACAACTACTTATTTTCATCTTTAATATTTGTCCCTTTTTTTGCGCTCTTAATCGTTGTTTTTAACTGTTTGACTTTCTTAGTCGATATAGATTTTTTATTGGTTTTTAAGGTCTTACTAAACGACCCACCTACTCGTTTACCCGCTTTTTTAATTTGTTGTCCAATTCTCGATGTTTTATTTTTTCTAATATTAGCCAAACTCTCACTTTTATTTCCAGTATTTTCTTTAATCTTGTCACCATTTGATTCTACAGTCTGACTTTCCTTAGCTCGATCATTTCCCTCTCGTCTTTTCCTAAGAAACAAAATTACAAGTCAAGAATACTGTGGGACATGATTAATGAATGTACAGTCTTATACTGAGCATGGAGCAGAGAGATAGTTAATTGAGTATAGAGTAAAATTACTCACTTTTGCTTTTCACGACGTTGTTTTTCATACGTAGGAATGGTAGATATGGAATCTCTCTTAGGAGCTTCACGTTCCATTTTTCGTTTTTCCTTCTTGCTATGCTTTTTCATAGCAAGCATATATTCTGGTACTTCACAACCGGACTCGCGCATTATAGCGGCAATGCTATCACGAATGATATATTAGTTATTTGAACAATTTAGAAAAAATATTCCACTATGCAATTTTAAATACCTTCTCAAGTTTGCAGTATCGTCTTGTGTAAAGAATGTTAGTGCTTTTCCTTTATGTCCAGCACGACCAGTACGTCCTACAAAAATGAGTTAAGTATACATGTTGCTTCAAAACTGGTCATTTTTCATATAGAATCGAATTAATGGTATTCAAATAATAGGATTAGAAAGTTTTATTTACCTATTCTGTGAATATAGGAAATGGCCGATGGTGGAAAATCATAATTGATGACGAGATTAACTCCCTTGAAGTCAATACCACGGCCCATGAGTTCAGTACATATCAATACCCAAATCTTCCCTTCTCGGAAACACCTCACAACGTTATCTCTCTGATAATAATAAGTTTCAGGTAAGTGAATTCTCATAGAGTATCTTAAAAAATTTGGTATTAATTACAAAGTAGTTACTTGTGTTTGAGTTCTATCTGCATGAATTACATCCACGTTGATTCCATCATAAATAAGTTCGTTAAAAAGTTCCTGAGCTCTTTCTTTGCTCTGGACAAATACTAATACTGGTGGAGACATACCCTATATAAATAAATATATATTTTTACATGCATATTAAATAATAGGTATCAGGATAATTTAAATGCGATTATATTTTTAGTTACGTACTTTCTGAATTATATTTCTGAACGCAACGAGTTTGCCTCTTTCGCTTCCTACAAATAATAATTCCTGCTCGACCAATTCAGTTGCGGCATTTCTAAAATAGTACAGTAGTATTAATATCCTTAAAATAAATTATAGTTAATGATCTCTTACCTCTGACCAACTGTAACATTTATAAGGCCTTTTAGATTGTGCCGACACCATTTTGTTACTGCTGGTGTATTCGTGGCACTGAACATTGCTCTACGCAAATTACTATTTGTACATGCTACTGAGATTTGATCTAACTGATCACGGAAACCTCTTACACCATCTTCGAATAATTTGTCTGCTTCGTCCACTATCAGCCATTCCACGCTAACAATTTAAATTATTTAATTACAATTGATTATTGTGTGAAATAAAAATCATTAAGCCGTTAATGATAACTTACTTGTTTAACGAAATTGCTGGAGGTTCTTGATTTAAAAGGAACACTAATCTGTTAGGCGTTGTGATAAGAATGTCTAAGAAAATGAAAATAATATAATGCAAATTGAATACTGGTAGCAGACAAATATATTCAAGACACTTACCATATTTTTGAGAGCTATTTGGTCCGTATTTAGTTAAAGCTTGATTAATTTTACTGATAATATGGATTCTGAAATCACGACCTTCGCTTAGTCTAAGACATTCTCTGTAAGTTTGCTTTGCCAATTCTCTGGTTGGGCATACAACTACTGCACGGAATCCTTTCTTTTGCGGACCACCCAAATGGTGAATTATTGGTAAAAGGAATGCTGCTGTTTTTCCTGAACCTGTTGGTGCACAGGCAAGTAGCTGTCTGTTCTGTTTGGTTAAAATACAAAGTAGTTTAGAGCAATAAGGAATAAATAGTACTGTGAATTATACTAATTTTACTTAAAATACCTGTAACATAATAGGGATAGCCTGCATCTGAATTGGAGTAGGTTCCTCATAACCACAAGTTTTTAGATTTTTTATCAAATCCTGTGCAACATTGTGTACTACTGACAATTGTGAAAAAGATTCTATAGGTGGTGGAGCATGCCGTCCCACTACAGATATACGATTTTGATTTCTAGTTTGGTTTATCTGAAAATAGCACAGTTTTTATGAATAAGTTGTTCTCTCAAAATATGTATCTTGTCTTTCAGAAAGTTAAACATTTTTAATAGATAGTCGTTACTTATAAAATTTTAACCTTTTCTTGTTCTAGTTGCATTATTTTCTGCTCCGTCATGGCTTTCTTTTGCTTCTTGTTTTTGATTTTACTCCCATCCTGTGGAACTGTTATGCCATCGATAAGAGTTAAGGCATTTATCGTTTCCTCTGTTTTCCCTATTTCTATCATTTTTTCATTTGCATCCTCCAGTTTCAGTCTTTTGGTAGGTTCCGAATAGCCATCATCTTCTTTTTCGATTTTAACTTTTACAGTTTCTCTCTCGTTTGGCCTCTTCGCAAGCTTCAAGCATTTAGGAAAAATAACATATAAGCAATTCTATATGCTACCTAAATGATTCCCGTAAAATCGGAGTAATCCAAATTACAAAATAAGGTTAATTCATACGTGGAAACTTACCTGGAATCTTTGAGCATCTGTACGAAAGCGTTTCATATCAAATTTTGTCCCAACCGACAATTTCTTGAAAAGATCGTGTGCATCCATGATCAAATGATCGATATTCTGTTATAAAATTACACTATTATAATTCCATTCACTTTAAATTCATATCATAAAAGTACACGTGCTACAAGTCACAGCTGTCATTTCTATTGTAAATCATTCAGTCGGTACTGTAGATCAAAACAGAAAGACTAATGAAAACAGACGAGTTCATTGGTTGTAAAAAGAGTCCAATTGCCGTACATCCAATAGCATTAGCTCTTCAACCAACTGTATAGCGCGTCTATTGTTCATGAGAAATTCGCTTCCTGTTTTTAGTTTTTATAGTTAAATTATTTGAATGAAGTCACTTCATACATTGATGCGTCTATGCCCTTAGTAGATCACGTAAACGGTGTCGGTTGTAGCTGAATTTGAAATGTCTGTTGATTGTTTGCTGTTCCTTCTGAATATTAAAAAACGATACGTTTATCGTTAAACTAATTCGGGTTTTAACGTGAACCACGATATTCGTCATGAACAAGAAAATGCAAGTAGGTATTTCATTGTTCTTATTATCCTTGAAAAACATTCGAAGCTATCGAAAATTCATTATACGGCTTAATTTGTTTGTAGTGTCAATCACAACCTGGTACTTGATTTCATTGTATAATAACGCTGCTTAAAGTAGAGCAAATTCTTTTTTTGGCTACTAATATGATAGTCTGATACTAATTTCCTTATTACTTGTTAATGAATTATCAATAAATATGGGTTTGGCACTATATTCGATATACCTTGATGTCTACACTGTGTTAGTGTTAGCCGGTATTCGTAAGGTTTAGTAAGTCCTTACACATTTTTTTCCAACTGGAATGATTGTCACATTATTGTATTAATTATTTTAAAATATGTGATAAATTTTTTAATGTATTTACTTTTAATGTAAAGATGTTTTATGCGTTATTTTTTGCGCTTAAAATTAAGTGGATAACAAAAGGAAGTGAATGATAGATTTGAAAGTAATGTTATAACTGAGAAATTCTATTGTGTTATAAGTATTAAAGACATGTGGGTAGACTATTTACTGCCCACTGAAATTCCTCAATTTATATGCTATATTACTTACACTTATCATTTACTGTATGTAGTAACGTTACTTTGAAATACATTTTCTATATGATATGTTTCTAATATTTAAACATATCTTCTTGTAAATTACTTATTGCCTATGTATTAATAATCTTTGCTTTATAGAATTATTAAGAATATTATAATGGATCAGGAAAGGTATGTTTCTTGCATCAAACTCAATGGCATTCCAATTCTTCCACCATTGGTAAGTGCTTTAACGAAATAATATTGTATGTGCATATTACATATGATTAGTTAAATCAAACTTAAGATTCTGTTGCGTGCAAGAGCAGCTGCATAAAAAAGAACAACTGTTTTAGATGACTGAAGATATTAGAACAGAAATGAATTATTATAAGCAGTTAGCAATGGCAGTTGAAGAGAAATTAAAAACATTGCAAATTGCCAAAGAAGCTGAGACTGACAAATGCAAAGGTGATGTTCCAAGACATTATAAGCAGTATACAGAGGACAGAAGTAACTCCACGGATTCTGCAGCCAATGATTCTATAAATATTGAATCAGAGAGTAACTCTGTTGATACGACACCCAATACTGTAACTGTCATTGATTTTCCAATGGAGGAAGGAAAGGAAACTGATGAGAGAAAAAATTTTGAAAGTGCAAACGTAAGCATTACTGAATCTGTACTGGAAACAATTAATTGTCAATGGAAATCAACATCCGACGACGAAACCGTTTCATGTCCCAACGAAACCCAACTAATTGGTAGTATCAGTTCTGATACCGTTACTGCGAGCACGGACTTGAATCACTATTTAAATGAAACAATATCGACCAGACCTAACACTGCCGAAACAACACCCGAGACTTGGAAACCACAAGTGCCTAAAACTTTGGATATTGTACCAATAACTGTAGATGCACCACATCCATTGGAAAGTAAATCAGTGTTAGAAAACACTGAAGCAATTCATGTGGAGGAGTCCACATTGGAAACTCCGAAATTGGTTCGACAAGGTTCTTACGTTTTGGAAACTCCAAGTCCAATGCTGCTAGCACATTTGCAAACAGAATTAGCGAATACGACCTACGTTCCCACAATGGCACATAATACAATAAAGCGTAAAGAGTGGAATATCACACAAGCTAAAACGGAGTGGGAAAATCAAATTAAAAACAACCAATTCGTTGTTTCGGATAACTCAAGACATGAAGCAGGATCCAGGCAGAGAAGAAATAGTATATCAAATACCAATAGTCAAAGAACATGTAAGTCTGTTACTCATACAAAAGGTCGTCCTCCTCTTGGCATACGTCAAAGTACAAGATCGGTCGATTGTATCCAAACTATGCTTGCAAAGGAGTATCGAACTCGAGGTACCAATAATAAAAATACTAATGGTCAACGGTGCAGTCCTAATACATGTAGTGTTGTGAAAAATTATAGTAGATGGAAATCCAATAAAAATGTATCCATATTAAATCTGGCTAATAAATTAGGAGGATCACTAGGAAGTCTTAGCAACGTCAATACGCAACCGTACAGATGTATTAACAAGGAACATACGGAAGATGTTCAACAAAATAAAAACTTCCATAAGGGCTCTATAATGGATAGCGAAATACAGAATTCAACAAGCCCATTGAAATCTGTGGTAACGTCCGAAAAATTGCTGACTATTTTTAAGGAAATTCAAAGTGCACACGAAAAACAAATGGCAGATCTTATGGACAGACAGCGAAGAGAACAATCCAATATGCAAAAGGAATTTGAGAGGCAACAAATACTTTTGCTGACACAGATTAAGAAAACGTTTCCTGGAATCTCAATGACTGTACTCCCGGAGTCAAATTCAAATATAGTTTTGGATAAGTCAATACCGTCATCTCATGAAATATCTATGGATACCTCTCAAGAACTTACACAACAGAAAATAAATGAAAACTTGTCAGAAGCTTTACAAAAAGGCAATGAAGTGCAGTGTGTGGAAGAGATAAATATTGCAAATGCTATCAAGTGTCCTCTGGATTATATTTATCCTGCAAATGGAACCTGTCATTCCTCGCATTGTGAACGAATTAGCAGTCAGTCTACGCAAACCTCTGAGGATGAAAGTCTTTCCAAAACCGATGACTCGTCTTCAACAAAAGATATGATGACACAAAGTTACAATAATGATGATTACACTAATAATGGGAAACAATCTGACATTTCTGAACGCAGGCATTCCAATGTTATCAGACAACTATTTCCACTAGCTAGTAAAACAACGCATCTACCAGTCCCGGATAATACCTTGTATACAGAAAATCATGTAAGTTGAAGTCATAATTATTTATAACGTTTACCATACTGTATCCTAGCTTTATACTGTTCTATTAATTTTCCAGATTCGTGCAGCTACAATAATAAATGCGTATGCTAGAGGCTACTTGGTACGTAGATTGATGAAAACGGAGAATGTCATTGCTTTAAAAAATACTTACAAGGAAGCACTGCATTGTATGCTTAAGTTACACGTGGATGCACCGCTAAATTTGCCGGAACTTAATTTCCATCAACGCCTTCAACTGCAGGTAGTTCCCATCTTTTTAATTAAGTACAATATTATTAGTACAATGCTCTTCCCAACGAACAAGAATTTCCATTAACCACTTTATTTTATAAAAGTGTGATGCAGCTTCGATGAACATAGTGGAACTGTTTGCACAATGTCCTTCGAAGAGGATGCAAGCGATAGCACATGATCGTGAAATCAAGAAATCTCGATCAGAACGACCAAGTTCGGCAAGATCATTTTCCTTCGCAACGCAGCGGACGCTTGCAAGAAAAAAACTTAAGGAGTATGATTCTGCATAACATAATAACGCTTATTTTTTTATCGATTCATTGTTTTAAATAAATTTTCTGTTTTAATTGATACAATTCGTAATGAATATATATTATTTCGCATGTGGAATAATTGTAACTGTACTGGACTGAATAACTTCATATGATGTATTTTTTAAAAGTATGTTATGTTTCTTCTACTTACTTATTTAATCGCTAATAGCAATCAAATCGATCATTTGTGCATCCTATAAAAAAAATTGTATTCTTTGTTCCTAAGTTTTTAATGTCTTTCTTTTACAGAATGGGAGAATATCAAACACCTCCAGTGAGTCGGCCAATTTCATCCAGGACGAGATGCCAAACTTGGGCTTCACAAACGAGGGAGAAGCGTTCGCCTAATTTATTACGTGAGTGAATACATACTTTTTGACTAATTATTATAGATTGAAATTGTAAATATATACAGTTACTAGTATAGTAAAGTACTAGCATGGACGAATCACAGTATCCGCGATGCGAACAAAGAATAAATTGTTCCAGATCAAGGTATAAAGAGAAGTACCAGTGTAGGAACGGTGCGCAAGCCATGGCGATAAAAAAAGACACTAAAGTGCCTTTCACAGTTTGATCTAAGTCAGCAATTTGTACAAATTTTACTGCGGTTAATGTGAGAAAAAAATATTAAGGAATTTCACCTAGTGCCTGATACGTATAATTTTTAATAAATTTATTTAGTATACATTCGTTAAGAATAAACAGTGAAAGGTGCGCTATTGCAATCCTGTGATACGTGAATTAAATTCATGAACACTTTTGTTTACATTTGTTATTGATCAGTTTTACAACGAGAGTAATAACCCTACGAATAATAATCTCTGAAACCTATTGCAATAAATAAGTATAGATTATGAATAGAAAGGCTTTAAGCTAGTGCATACGGGAATACATAAGAACAATATAAACGCCACAAGGATACATGATGTGCCATTGCTAATACAAGAATACGTTGCTTTTGCGATTGAAGTGAAAAATCTATTGTTATGTCAATGGTTATTTATTACTAATTACTATTTAAGATTGTAAGGTTTTGTCATTTGATTCACTAACTTTCAGTTTTTCATGCTGTAAAAGAATAATTAATTTATTATCAGTACATTGTAAATCCATAAATTTTGTTTTGTTCCATTAGTTATGAATTATTTATAAGGGTAATCTCGTATCTATTTTATAGTGTATTTTAAAAAGAAAATTTTTTAATCGTATCTGTGCTAATTGTAGATTGTTACATTTAATATCAATTAAGCTTCCAAGCAACAATATATAATATTTGTATTGATTAGATCTATACTATCAAATGCAAGATATTTTTTTTTTATTTGAATTACGTAAAACGTTTTATCAGCTATTCATAGTACTAGTGTTACAAGAACTAGTTTATGATATTTTTATGCACGAACGGATTTGTAAATTACATAAGAATTTTTTATTTTACATTAATTGTATATCAATAGAAGTTTAAGTCAAGTGCTTGCCATTAGTGAAAGATCTGCTCTAATGAGAAAATTAGAATTAGATATGGATTTCTTTTTGGAAAGCATCAGAATTTATCTTATGGAGAATTGATTATAATTAGAAAATAAATTCATTTCAAGTATTAAATACTATTTGTGTGTTAAAAAGATCAAACTATAATATTCGGCACATTCGAACATCCGGAATGATCGTAACAATCATTAGTCATATCCATGACGCCGCGGGAGACCTTTAGCAAAAATTAAAATGTAACGAAAATATTTACAATAATAATGATCGTATTTTATTTCGTATTGTTTCATTAGAAAACATTCTTGATTCTAAATAAGTGTGCTACTGGTCAACAGAATTATATAAATATTTATTAAAGAGAGTTCTTCTAGTTGTTAAATATATTAATGTAAGTATGCTGTATTATCGACTAAATTGATCGTAGTATGTAAAGAGGTAAAGTGCACGGAATTGCCTAGTGTCGAGGAGAAACGGATACGCATAGGTCTGTCTGACAGTGTGTTAATGATGATTTGTCAGAAATTGACATTTTAATTAAGAATATTACATCGACAGATTTACATTTGCTGTAAGCAGGTAAGCCTTTGTTACTATATTTCGTGATATCTAATTAACGATCCAGTACGAGTTCATCATATAACCTCGAAATTGCTCAACGTCAACCTTGGGTCGATTTCTTCGTTACAGAATTACTATGTACCCAAGATTGAAGAGCTAACAAGAAGTCAAGATGTGTGATAATGTCAATAATAATCCGTTTGCTGGTTTATTTTCAACGGTAAACGACGCTTCGTCGTTCTCGCAAACTCAGACCACTGTTGATGAAATCAACGATGTTCAAAAATCTGTTAACGAGGCTGAACACGATCATTCCTTGTCAGAATCTGAATCGTTGAATATTCCGCAAAGTAATTCACTCGAAGACAAACTTATTGATGATGTATTTGGTTTGACATTGAAGAAGGAGGGAAAGGGAACATCTGCAAGACAATTAGTCTTTGTCGATACAGACTCTATAGAACATGCTGTGTTTGAACGACTCATGTTGCCTGACCCAGAGTCAAAGCTTGTACCTGCCAAGTGTCCAAAAGGCATTGCGTTGGACAGTCATGTTGTCCAAACTCAAATTATATCGTATCTCTTTGAGAGTTTTTGTAGACTACAGAGGTACAAGGTTGTTGAAGGAATGTCTGAGACAGTGAGCAACGTTAGCCAAATTATTTTAAGAAACGTTGGTACAGCTCTCCAAGAGCCTGAGCTATTCCAAGGACAAGATGTAAATATTTTGTTACTGATTCTTTAAACCTTCATTTGGTAATTATATTTTGCCAATACAGAATACACCTAAAATAAAATATTTCTTTCAGATCCATGGACAGTACGTTGCTCTATTTATGGACAGTCACTCAATAAACCAAGATTTATCATCGTTTACTTGTGGCATTGTCTCGCAATTGAGCTTGGAGAACAATGATTCTTCAGAAACCGTAATAAGGGCAGTCTTTAGCCCTATCCTCGATATAATACATAAAGAAGCAGCCAAGAGTAATCTCTTGATTTTTAGACAGTATTGGTTCACTCTCCTACAAACATTTGCATTATCGGAACCGTTAGCAAAATTAATTATCAGTCACAGTACTCCAAAATCTGGCCAAGGTCGAGCATATGCAGATACACTGTTGGGTGCATTGTTTAGCCTTAGTTGTCTTCCTAAGACTATTGAGGCTCCGTTTGATTTCTTCGATAAACCTTTACAACAGGTGTGTAAAAAAAAACTAGAAATATCCTCATGAAGTGAAGTTTGATGAAAATTTTCTCTATGACTTTGCACGAACTTACTATTAATAAGCCATATTCGCTCTAGCCAAGTGCAGCTATGGAAGGTAATATATGGACAGCCTTGGATGCCTTGGGTGAATCTTTGCATAAGGTTTTCCACTCGCTCTTAAAATGCTCTGCCGAATTACGTCATTTGACGTTACAATGGATAGGGAATTGTTTGCACACAAATGCAAATCGTGGTAAATTATGGAATTCACACAGCGAGATTTCTGTTGGTCCTGCGCTATCCGTTTCCGATGGTTTCATGCTAAATTTGGGCAATATTCTACTTAGACTGTGTCAACCGTTTTGCGCTAAATTGGGTGACAGTAAAATACTAAGAATCGATCCTACATATTGTGCAATAGAGGTAGGCACGCTTTATAATACAAACAAAAAATATAAATTTCTGATGCATGCGAAAGTAAGGAGAAATTTTTTCTTTAGGCCAAAGATGATAAAGAAAGTCGAGTTCGTGGCTTACACATGAAAGGCATGACTACGGAAACTTGTCTAATTCCAACACCCGAGGGAGAAACTCGTCCTGTGGCAGATTCTTACGGATTTGTCACGGAATGCTTCTTCCTGACCCATCGTGCTTTGGATTTGGGCTATCGAGTAGTTTTAGATAAGCTTATGAGGTAGATTTGAAATTCATTTACACATAGCTGTATGTGTACAATTTTTCAGAACTAACCATTCTTTATTTTATTAGGACTAATCAAGACTTAGCAAGAATACAAAGAGTTTACAACGACGCACAGGTTGGTGGTGGCTCTGAAGTATTGGAAGTGCTCACTCACAAAATGGAAATGGAGATGACGAAGTAAGCAGCCAATTTTAAACACTTCATCCTGTGGAAGGACTGATACATCTTCTGTTGTCAGGTATTTGTCACTAAGGGCTAGTCTACTTGTGCCGGAAATGCTAAGTCTTTTAGCAAAGTTTCATGCTACAACCGCAGAATGGCTTATGCAAGTCAATCTGGATAACGTGAAGATTCAGGAAGCCGAACGTGCCAGTTATGCTCCAAAGGAATTTAAACCTGTCACATTCCCATTGCCGGATGCAGTTCCAGACACATTAAGGTACAATGATTGATAGATTTTAATGAAACACAACGTAACACCATAAATGCAAACCATTGAATCATAACATTCATATTTGGAGCATAGAGAGAAATATTGCATATCGTAGAAATTATATTAAAAACTATGGAATCGCTGCGTCCAGTTAACTCTAAAATGAAACACATTATTCCCAGGTGTATTCCTGAGTTTGTAGTGGAAAATACAGTCGGATTTTTATGCTTCTTACGACGACAAAATCCTAACACTTTTGAAGAGCAGGGCCCAAGCTTTCTAAAGCCAATACTAACTGAGGCAAGTTATTTATTGTTAGCGACTGCGCCGAACATTTGAATTAAACAATTAATTGAAATAAAAATTGTATTCAATTAGGTTGTAGCGTTAATGGAATCACCACATCGATTATATAATCCGCATTTACGAGCGAGACTTGCAGAAGGGTTGGAAGCGCTCTTACCATCGACCGATGACGGTAATAATCAAGCAGTACAGACTCTTGGAACATTCCATAGACAACAGCTTTTCATTACACATCCTCATAGGCATCAGGTTTGTATAATTTGAATTAATTAGACCTTTTTATAATTTTTCATGACCATGAGGAATGACTTATTTATTCCATAGATTGTCGCGAACCTGCTTAATGTTTTCGTAAGCATCGAGATGACCGGACAAAGTGTTCAATTTGAGCAAAAATTCAATTATAGACGACCCATGTACATCGTTATGGATTATCTATGGAAAATACCTGAGCACCGTCACAATTTCAAGTAAGCATCCATTGCGAATAAGATTCTTTATTGTTTGCATTAACATTTGTGATCATTTCTTTTTCGAATCACAGATTTCTGGCTGAAGACGCAGAAGCAAACATGGAGGCAGTACAACCGCCACTGTTTTTACGTTTCATTAACTTACTAATGAACGATGCTGTATTCCTCTTGGATGAAGCTCTCTCGAACATGGCTCAATTAAAACAAATGCTTCAAGCAAGGTAATTATATTTTACGAAATTTATATGGCTATACTAAAATTCATTTTCACCATTTAAATGAAATATTTATTAAATAACAGGGAAAGTGGGGAATGGAATAAACTGCCTCAACACGAACGTGATCAACAGGCTGGATATCTTCAGCATATAGGAACGATAGCTCGATTTGACAATATATTAGGGAGGGAAACTATACATACATTAAAAATGCTTACAACAGAGATAACTTCTATATTTTGCCATCCTACTATGGTGGATCGTATTGCGTCCATGCTTAATTACCTACTTTTACAGTTGGTAGGACCTAATAAGAAGAACTTGAAGGTTAGACATATCTACTGTGTACTTTCTCAAACATATACAGCAGAGCTGAATAATTTTTATGGATTTTTGATTGGCTACTGCTTTTCGTTACAGGTGAAGGATCAAAAGGAATATGATTTTAATCCCGCAAATTTAGTATTGAATATCTGTGAGATATATATTAATCTCAGTAAAAGCGAGACATTTACACTTGCGGTTTCTCAAGACGGGCGTTCTTACAGTTCTGAACTGTTTAAACTAGCAGATAACGTTTTGGGTGAGTATTTAAGTAAATGTGTATTCTGTTTTATTAACAAGTTTAAAAAATTTATTTATTACTTCATTCTTCACTATGTTATAGCAAGGATCGGTGGATTCGGCATTCTAGCTGATCTAGATCAATTTGCAAAGAAAGTAGAGGAAGCAGCACATCAAAAGAAGGAGGAAGAAGAAATTCTTAACGGAGCTCCAGAAGATTTCCTCGATCCGATAATGTCGACACTGATGACAGATCCAGTCATTCTGCCATCATCAAGGATAACAGTGGATCGTCAGACCATTGCTCGGTGAGTCGTTGCTAAAAATTTACATTTAATTTATATGATATCAATGATCCAATATGGAATCTTCTGTGAAGAAAGTTACCGTACGTTTCACTAAAGATTGTTGCACATTTATGCAACGATTGTGCAACTGTCATAGAGTTAATAAAACTTTCAGGCACTTATTAAGCGATCAAACTGATCCGTTCAATCGATCACCATTAACAATGGACATGATCAAATCGGACGTCGAACTGCGTAATAAAATAGAAGAATGGATAGCACAGCGAAAGGAAGAGAAAGGTTCCACCAGTAGTGAAACATGAATCGTTGCATCAGTTCCAACTAGTCGTGTGCATGTATACGAGTGCCTCTGATGAGAAAAAAAAATCATAAGAATATGTATACTATCATCACTTCGATCAGTTGTATAATAAAGTGTGGGTATTCGAGAAAGCAAACTATTAGCAGCATCTACGTTTACGTTGGGCTTATTTAAAACATATTGGCATTTTATTTGAATTGGTCGTAGCCTTAAGTCAAAGTATAATTTTTATTTTTATTCATTTTTTTGGTGTTACACTTCATTTGTGATACACAATTGTTAAGTGCAAGTTATTTGTTTCGGACTACAGTGTTTTGTGTGTCATGTAAATATGTATCTTCTATTTTGTATCGCTTTGCGAAGTTGTGTGGTCTTGTTGAAAACTTGTTACTTGCATAACGTGCAATTTTCCGATATAAATTATGTGTGGTGGAATATATTAATAATAATAAAAACAAGAACAACAACAACCATAGCGTCGACTATCGATAAGTTCATGATAATTTTTGTAGACATAATGATAATCCGTTATGTCATAATTGCGTGTAAATGACTGAAAGAGTAATCATTATTTAAAGTTTTCTGTAGTCATAAAATTTGGTGTCGGGTCGCTGTCATTATTTATGGGAATTAAATAAAGGGTTAGAGGGAGAGAGAAGTTAGGCGAACAAAATTACAGAAAAAATCATCGAGACGTAAATGTTTGAAAATAAATATTTATTTCTTTATTTCAATAATTCGAAATGTGTCTATCCACCAATTATTAAAATATATTCTCTTGTACAGCTAAAGACAATGATTTGATATTTGTAAGGACGTATATCACTTAAAAGTGTTCATGACATATCTTCAGTAAAAAAAAAACTGGTGTATTGCACACCTTTTAATCAAATATATAAAAAAAAATTGCGTAATATATACTTTAATGATTCTTTAAATTAATTACATGAAAATAGTCATGACCTTGCAACCTAAGGATACGGGCATAATAACAAATGAAAAAAACAATGTTCCGCAAGTATAAATACTGTTAAACGAATATCTAACAGTGTCATTATAACGTGGAAGCCTAATATACTACTTCAGAGAGTTTACGCGTTCGAAATATTCGCTAAGAACTGCCGTAAAGTCATATAAAAAATTGAATTTAATATTAATTATTTCTCTATCAGTTGCACGTCATCGATCCTCGAGTCCCCATTGCATGTAATATGAATGTTTGTACATTTACGATCGTTTTAACTTGGATATCAAATGTGTATGTGAACGTATTAGAAACAATTTATTACGAAACGGTGGCACTTGATCCAATGTGGTGTAATAAGATGAGATATATATATATCTCAAGTGTACCATAAAAAACAATTCCCATCACCAATTGGATGTAATTTATGTTTAATAAATTATTCAAGGCTACGCAAACATTGAACACTAATTGTTTTTTTTTTTTGTAATAGAAAACTTTAAATCGATATGCACATTAAAAAACTTGTCAGTAGTACAGCAATCGGTGCTTGGTATTTAACTACTTTCTATAAGATTTATTTGCATCGAAAGATGACGCATAGCATACTGATTTATATAAAATAATTTATCACGCATTGTTAACTAAATATTTCTTTTTCTTCGATAAAGGATAAAACGATTTGACCTAATTGCTATGAACAGCAATGTAATTCGTAGTAATACGTTTTATAAGAGTTAAGCTTTCAAAGCTTTCGCGAGCTCGTTAAAGTCCGTTACGAACCATTTGGCTCGTGATTTGACGCTTTCTCGTACGACGTTACCCCCAAAGCCTGTAAAAAGAATTGCGCAAGCATATTAGTAATATATCAGGCTTGACAATCTTTTAAGGTTACCCTTCAAGCATCGAAAAAATATTCCAGACAAGCAACAGACAAAGCCTCGCTCTTCGTATCATAAATTATATGTGCTAATGTACTACGTTAACCCTTTTTATCAAAATCATACGTGAAGCAACAAACAACTTTGACTCGTGATACGTTGTCGACGTATTATCTTGACATATTTTGTCATTTTAAAAACTGAGTAACTGACAACTTGTTGATTATTCTTTGTAGGGGGTTAAGATAAGACTTATCGCATACCAATAAATGCGTTTGCTGGTGGGCAAGCCTCAAGATCCGTAGCTCCGTCTCCAATATGGATTATATTCTTGAAATGTTTTTCTTCTTTTAAAATACGTATAACTTCGGCTTTTCCGCCGCTTCTCGAGGTTGGCTCGTTCTCGTCGAACCCGGCATATTCTCCTAAAATAGGGAAAACACATTAGATGAAAAAGACAAATTCTAGAGATTCAATAATATATATAACAATACTGTTATACGGAAAAAAATGGCTTGTTCGGTACAAACCTGTAAAGTAAAATTTCAATCTGTTGGCATGAATATTTTCTCGTGGGATATTGAGTAGATCGGCTACTGGCGCAATTAGACAACGAAATCCTCCAGAAACTAGGTAGACTTGTTTTCCATTCGAGTGTAGAATATCAACTAAATTTCTAAAAAAAGAAAAATATAATATATGTGAATATCAAGAAAGACTTCCTAATGTCTCTTGTATCTTCTATAACTCTAACGTTACTTTTCACAAGAATTATTGTATTGTACATTGCTTGCGAAATAGTTGATAAGTTTATTACTTTATGCCTGGTGTCAACCTCGGTGGATGAGTACGTAAGAATTCCTTAACTTGCGTCAAACTTGGCTGAATGATATTCAGTCTGACTGACAACGATTGTTGGAACGTCATGTTTCCTTGCATCGCCGCTTTTGTTCTGCAATACATTGTGCGACGTGCGTCATCAGACATATTGTAACAAATAACCAGGGTGTGTATTATTATGCCGGCTTGAGTACATCTTTGTGCGAATATTCTATATACTTTTACTGTATTTATGATATATTTATTTATTTTCTTAAATTCACTTGATCAGTGTTTTACATGTAAGATAAAATTTGATCTACTAATTTATTATAAATATAAATTATTTCTTTATCTAGTAGTCTGGATACAGCAGTTATAAACATATTTTCATACCAATCAATGAACAATTGAATTTAAAAATGAAAATAAGAAGGCCAGCTGTTTCAATAGATTGAAATAAATGTGCAGACATATTTTTCGCATGGGTCTTACAAAATTTTATCTTTCGATTAACGAGAGTTGATAGAATAAAAAGTTTAGCAATTTTATGACAAAATTTAAATATCAATAATGTAAGCGTGTCGCGGTCAACTTACAATTCCGCAACTTGTTCGCCTTTGCCACAAAACTTAGCAAGCTCGTCGATTCCCTCGTCCTGAATGACCGTAGAATCCACGTCGAACGAAACTGCATCGGCATTTTTCCAAATGAATCTGACCCCATCCAGTTTGGCCATTTCGATCTCGCGAAAGAATTCGCTACCACAAATATATTCCGGCATTATGATATGAGTTTACGTCGATCTTACGTGTAATACGAAAGAAATGAAGAGAATCAACAGCTTCGTTGAGAATAACGCGTGCTTATTACTATACGGTGCGGACTCCGCGAAGGAACTGCGAGAATTTGCGAATTGTGGGATATAATAAACTGTCAGCCAACTGATAAAAGCGTTTGAGTATCTTTAAAGCAATAGGGAATATCTGTAGCTGTCACGAGGTCGTATCATGATAGCGTATAACGAGAAATACTACTGCTGCTATCTAATTGGTCAGGAATGGGTAATCCACGTGGGATGGAGGCAAAAATTGCGAGAGCGGTATAACTGCTTCAAACTCTTTCGTCGGTTTCCGATAAAAATAATTAGATAAGTTTCAGGCAAATTGAGCCACACAAATGTATTAATACAGCAAGATAGAGTCACGTCCACGAGAAAAACAGTAAGTATGATGTGTATGTACATGAATGCTTGAGAAATATTTGCCAGTGTATTACGTTTGTAGTCATTAATACTTTCAAATGTGACAAGAAGATATTTATATGATATATGAGGTATAATCGTTTGTACATATTTTTCGAAATTAAATTTTGCGATTACACTGTCTTAGTTGAAAATATTACATTTTTACCGACGGCCATGATTGTCAAATAAGCAACTTTTAATATTATTTTATTGCAACGTGACACTCAGGAATTATCACGTTCTCACGGGAATATGGTAAAGCGAGCATTAAAAGGATATTCTTATATCTACATAATTGCAACAAACAAGTTGGCCTTATAAATATAAGTGAAATTGAATCATTAAAGTGACGGTCATGCGATTTATAAGTTTCTGTCGAAACTACAAGACTATTTGCCGTATAACTAAAATATGGTAAACATCTAGGTCGTGACGTATTATAGATAAAGTATAATGCAATACTTCCGCGATATTAAACGGAATTGTACCTTTATCGGTCAGTAAACTTAATCGGCAGATGTTAGTCCAGAGGCAAACTTCCGATAATGTAATTTAACACTGTAAACTCGTTAGATATCGTTTATGATAATTGCCGTTATATTAGATCAATTACGTATCTGAGTGACTTGTCGAATTGTGATTGTCTCCTACGGAGGATATTCAACGATACTACAGTCCAATTTCTTAGCATATTCACAACGGTGTTATTATGAATGAAACCTGAACGTGCAATATACTTTCTCTATCAGATAAGGTTACTGACCACGTTTATCTGATGGTAAAGAAATTTGCAAGATAATTCAATATGATCATAGAGAATAATAGTTTTTCTTTTACTCTTTAATTTTGCTCTGCTTTTCTTATTACCGTCGATAGATCAATGTCGAATTAAGAGTACGAACGAGTCTGGTTGATATTGAACCTGTCGAACACATCATCACTGCCACTTGTTTTCTTATCAAAATGAAACTTCCCTGCGGTAAGTATTTCTTTCGTATTTCATATATCAACTCAGAGATGGCGTATGAAAAAATAAAATGCATAAACGAGAAATAAGATTAGAAAGGAGACCAAATTTAAGCTCTTCGCACAGAAAATAACGTAACGACGTAAGCGTAAGGAAACCAACCAGAGGATCAGAATTAGACCACCAGAATTTGGTACTGTCCCCTTCATTTTTCTAAGTAAGACGTAAGCCGTAGTGGCGAAAAATATCGTAAGGATGAAATCGTTACGGCTTACTTCTTAATGGCAACCAATCACAAGCCTTCTCGCTTATAAACAACATCAGTTATTTTATTTGACGCGAGATGAGTAGCATTGAGCTCTAATGTTGAATAAAATTAGCAATGAGATGACTGATCATAAGCAATATTGTTTAGCAGTGTTCTCTAATGCGAATAACGAAAAACTGGATATCATGATGGAAAACGAAACCAGATCGGCGGACGAATTGCTCATTCATTATGTAAGAGGTTTCATGTAATTCTTCCTTGAGTGTGATTGGCCTTAACTTACTCCTTACGCGTCTGGCATGTGATCGTGCTTATTGATTACGGCTTACGCTTACGTCTACGTCGTTAAGTTATTTTGTGTGTGATGGGCTTTAGCATACAGAGCAGAGACGAATAGGGAGATGCACAACACTACGGTTTTAGGCGATACCAAAATCATGGCGCTAAATCGTAGCGGCGAGTCTGTAAGTAGGATTTTGTGATCATCGTCTCCGTCGACAATGCGAATCCCGTCGTAGCCGAGGTAACCACGAACACGAACGTATAACTTGCCAGGCAGAGGTTCTCCACTACTCACCGCTGATTCCCAAAGCAACCCTTAGAACTTTCCAAATACTAGCGAATATTATTGGAATGTTGCTTTACTTTCAAAATTTATTCAAAATATAAAATTGAGGCTAATAATACGGAGTAGATAAAAATTGAATTGAAATTGTAGAATATCGAAAATGGATTACGTTCAAATTGAAATATTAATAAATTAAGTGTTTGGAACATTAAAATATTTAATTAAATGAATAAAGTGAAATTTTAACATTTAGAAATCGGAAATTCTGGACAAACATATTTAGAAGTATTGGAAGTTGTCCAAAATTGTGTGTGCGCAAATTCGTCGCGCAGGGCTCGGTAAGTCGGAGCAGATGGAGAGTGGGGGGAGCGCTCGAGGCAGCGCCAGGACTCGGAGCGCTCATTCTTCCATGAGCCGGTCTCCTATACTGGTCTCTTGGATCCTCTCGTCATATCCATTT
>JARQSV010000254.1:332894-349717 GCA_030142285.1 Calameuta idolon | reverse complement strand
ATATTCTTTTGCCCTTTGCGAATATCCCAGAGTACGAATGAGTTCTGTCTCTCTCTTATTCTCCTCCGTCCTAACTGCATCCTTCTCCTACCTATGCGTTGACACCCGTTTCAGCTACGGTCCATTTTCGCTGTCATTATTTCTATCGTCTTCCCTTATTTCATCCACGATTCATTCAATATTCATCTCTAGTGGACATTCAACTAGTGAACTTTCCAAGATAAAATATTCCGAATGTAATTTGAAAATCAGCTATATCTCGGAAAGGGTTGGGTTTAGGGCTTTTCCCTTGATTTTTTGAAGGATCTGTTAACGCAGAAAGTCAGAGTAGTCTATAGAAGGGGCTGGTACAGGTTAAATTGCGATAGGACCACTTTTAAAAAATTCCTTTACTTTTTGGAACTTGCCATTTTGGAATTACTAAAAATTCTTTTAGTTCGAATTTGCGTCGATAAGGGGGCAGCATCTCCTGGGCAAGATAAGTGGCGTCATCTCTGCGAGAATCGGCGAACTTGCTCCGATCAAATAATTCCGAAATCGCATCGGCGGAGCTACAGTGGGTCAATTTTTATTAAAGAATTCGAATTAGTTTGATTTTTCGCCGATAAGGGGGCAGCACCTCCTGGGCGAGATAGGTGGCGCCATCTCTGAGACAACGAACGAACTTTATCCCATAAAATAATTCGGAAATAGCAGGACATGTGGCGCCATCTCTGAGAGAACCAGCGAAATTTCTCCCATAAAATAACCGGCCCTAGAATGACAGGTAGCGCCATCTCTGAGAGAATTGGTGAACTTTCTTAGACGAAAAATTGGATTCGGAATTATTTTGTGGGAGAAAGTTCAGTGGTTCTCTCAGAGATGGCGCCACTTATCTCGCCCAGGAGGTGCTGCCCTCTTATCGGCGAAAAAGCGAATTAATTCGAATTCTTTAATAAAAATTGACCCACTGTAGCTCCGACGATGCGATTTCGGAATTATTTGGGATTGTGGAGGGTTCTAAGGGTTGCTCTGGGAACCAGCGATAAGTTGCGGAGAACCTCTGCCCGTCAAGCTACACGTTCATGATCACGTTCAGCTCGGCTACGACGGAACATGCATTATCGACGGAGGCGATGAACTCGCCGCTACGATTTAGTGCCATGTTTTTGGTATCGTCTAAAACCGTAGCGTTGTGCATCTCCCTGCTCACTCTGTGTTATTTACAGGTTACGGAACTCTTTGGAACTTTTGACTGCGAGCAGCCTTGAGGTTAGGTGTTGACAAACGTTATGCTGATTTAGTTAAGCTTTTCTATTCTGAAACCAGTGTATTACGAACAAACTTAATATGGGTTCGAATAAACGACATAAAACGGAAAAAGTTCGTGAGACTAAGAAGAAACGGCATCGCAGCCGGTCACGATCCCATACTCCTGAACGAGAAAAGGTTGACAAACACAGGCATCATAAGAAGCATAAGAGGAAAGACCGCAAGGACTATGATAGCGATGGTAAATATTTAGAGTATTTTATATAATACATATAATTTGTATAGTCTTCAATAGTTTCAATATTGTTTAAATAAGTTATGGAGTAATAAGTATAAATTATCATTCATCAGTCGAAGTCGTCAGTGCACCACCACCGCCAAAGATATCAAAGACTTCTCATCCAGCGACACCTCCACCACCAGAAATATCTGGTCAAAGAACACCTTCTCCTCCAATGGGTGGTTCATCGCAGCTATCTTTATCAATCGATGAAACTAATAAGCTTCGTGCGAAATTGGGTTTGAAACCTTTAGAGGTTGAAAGTAGTGCTGGAAAAGATGATCCAAATAAGATTAAAGATGATCTGGGAGAGTTTTATCATAAACCTGCACCCAATGCTAATGAGAAAGTTAAAACTCAGAAAATTAAGGAAAAACTGACATTGCAAAAGGAGAAGAGACAAATTGAAACCAATTTAGCAAAAGTAAAGCCATTAGGTGAAAGTGATTCAGATGATGACGCAAAGGGATGGGTTGAGAAAAATAGGCGTTTACAAAAAGAAAAAAAGAAAGCTGAAGAGAGGGTAACAAACTATTTTGACTTGTAATTTTATGTATTGAATATTTATTTCATGCTATAATTCTGTACTCAAACTTACATGCTCTAGGCAAAAATGTTGGATCAACTTGATGAGGAATTTGGAATTGGAAATTTAGTTGAAGAAGAAGTACGGATTGAACGTCGTGCAGCGTATACAAAGAGAGATTTAAAAGGGTTGAAAGTCGAGCATAATATGGTGAATATAAAAAATATATTTTGAGCATATGTTGCACGTGAGGTTCTACTTCCATAATGAGACAAGAAATAATGTTTTATTTACTTTTAGGATAATTTTGAAGAGGGTAAAACTGTGGTCTTAACATTGAAAGATAAGGGTGTTTTGGAAGAGGAGGATGATGTCCTCGTGAATGTTAACATGATAGACGAAGAACGTTATAAACGCAGTAACTTAAATAAGACCAAAAAGCCAGGCTATGACGCTTACGATGATGACAATTTTGATGAATACGGCTTCCCAAAAAATAAAGTTTTAGAAAAGTACGATGAGGAGATTGAAGGTCAAAAGAAGGAAAGTTTTGCACTGGGAATAGATGATGCGAAGGAACGAAAACAGCGGCAAGCGGAAATGGTGAAGAATCGTCTGGCTAGTAAAAGGCTAGAAAGTCTAAAGTTATCCGAGCCAAAATTAGCCAGTGAATATTATAATGAAGAAGAACTAGCAAAATTCAAGAAGACAAAGAAAAAAGTAAGTGCTCTTGAAGATTCCAATAAATATATTCTTCTATTTTCACACCCGTGCAAGAAGCTTGATAATTTCTCTAACTTTAGGTAAGAAAAATTAGACAAAAGAAAATGCTGAAAGCGGATGATATCGTTCCTGATAATACCGATTATCTTAGAGATCTCGGTAGCAGAAGAAGTCGTCGAAATGATGCCACTCAAGAAAAGGATGATACTGATAACATGATGGACGCTGATGATTTCGAAGGTAAACTACTTAATACATTTAAAAATTTAATTATAAAGTTGCTTAACAAAGTTTGATTGTTAAAGGTAATTTTTCATTTAATCGGTAGCCCCTACGGAAGATTTAACTGGAGTAAAAATCGAAGAGGATGACAAAGAATTGGATCTGCAATTGGCATTAAAGAAGGCGCAGCGTCTAAAGCAGCCAAATTTCTCAAGCATAGAAGAAGTGGCCCAGAGTATAAAGCAAGAAGCTGATAATTCCGAAGATAATCAGCCTGGGAATATCGTCCTGAATGCTACTGCTGAATTTTGCAGGACTTTGGGAGACATTCCTACGTATGGGCTTGCGGGTAATCGAGAAGAGAATGACCAAGAGCTTATGGTAATTTTTCCCAAAGAAATCATAACTTTATTAAACAAGCGATTACACTCAACAATACCAATGATAATCATATGCAACCTTGTATTTACAGGATTATGAAGTAGATGGCGTAAAGGACGAAGTAGTACCGGAAGGAGAAGAAGGCGATGGGCGTGGAGCTTGGAACACCGTACAATTAGGTATGTAATATGAAATAATTAAATTTTTGTTTATCTGCGAATTACAAGTTTAAATATTTAGTAAATCTTCACTTATGCAATTTCCTTCTAGATGAAGCCACACCTGAACCTGCAGCTTTGGAAGTTGCTATTCTTGATGCGGAACCATCTCTAGGTCAAGGTGTGGGTGGAGCACTTAGACTCGCAATGAGCAAAGGCTATTTACAAATAGAGGATTCAAATCGGCCATCCGCTTCTCGTTTTGCTCATTTACAGGCTCAAAATTATTCTATCGAAGACAAGACTTATGGGTACATATATTTCTATGAAGCAAATTACTTTCACACCTATTTCATGATTCCTACAAATTCTCAATTTAAATGATGTACTTTTATACAGGGATGATGACAAGTTTGGTAGGAGAGACAGATTTAATGGACCAACTTCAGACTTCAAAGAAAAAGATGGCTTCAAACCAAATGTCAAACTGGAATATATTGATGACGATGGACATGTTTTGAGTGCCAAAGAAGCATTCAGGTATCTGTCTCACAAATTCCATGGAAAGGGTCCAGGAAAAAACAAAGTGGAGAAGCGAATGAAGAAGGCGGAACAGGAAGTCCTGATGAAGCGAATGTCTTCAACGGATACACCTCTGGGTACTCTAAATCTGCTTCAAGCAAAGCAGAAAGAAACCCAATCACCTTACATTGTTTTAAGTGGCAGTAAACAAATGCAAACGTAAGTGCATTATTGATGTAATTAAAATTGTTCTTTCATGTAAAATATATTTACTTTCTTTCAGAGCTAATATATCGAAGACGAAGCACTGAAGCCGCCATATATTTCAACAATCAAGTTGTATATATACTATATCATAAAATACCACTATAAATATATTAAAGGGCTTTTTGAAGCTAGATGACTTTTTTTAAATTCAAGATTCAAAACTTATCATGTGAGTGTCTGTTTCTTTTGCCGCCTGATTATGGTATTTTCATTCATTTTCCCAAAGTCGTCAGTAATCTTCTTGGTATCATTGAAATAAAATTTTATCGCATCACACTTCAGTGTACGGTACAATATTTGTGTCAGTATTGCATGGAATAAATCTCTTGGATCTTTGAGTTAACCCAAATTGTTCCAGAAAGAAAAATAATATATAAATTATCACCAAGAAAATACCAGGGACTGTAGAAGCTCAAGGATGTGGGTGAGACGTTAATGGTGAAAGGAGTAAATAATTCTAGTTGTTCTTACAATTTTTTTTGACATTTATTACGATTGAATAAATAATGCTTATGGCAAATGTTACCTCGTAGGTAACATTTTCTTCTGTACTACAAAACTGTCAGTCTTTTCAAATGAAAATACCACTCTATAGGAAATTCGTAGGTACTCTAGGATTCTTTAATACGTTCCGCATCGCGTGAAGTGTATACGCACCACGCTGCCTGATCGGAAAGTAACAAAAAAAAAAGATCCAGCACGGAACGTGTAAATTTAGAGTTTCTGCCATTATTCGCTGTTCCTTATCCTTATAAGAAGTATATATATATTGTATTAATAATAATTTGCGACATGAATTACAAAAGTGCACAATAAGACAACATTAATATTCAAACACTTGCGATTCACGAATAGCTGGATAACCCGCGAGAAGAAGGAAAAGATCAGTTGCACAGAAATATTTTTTAGGCATTAAAAACATAAATTTTTATCTTTTGACGCTAACTTCTCGACGATGGTGAATTCATCTTTAAAATTGCTCATATGGCTGCAATGTATACTTTTTGTATAAACTATACGCACATTGTGACGATTAAGAACAGAGAAAAAATTTTTGAATTTCATCCTTACGTATAAGCAAAGGAGTAACATTTTTTAAGGGAAATTCTTTTAATTGGCTTATTAGGCTTTTACTCGACCACTTCATATATTTTCATACAACATACAAATTACAATTATATACTTAAAGCTATGCAACGAAAAACATATCGTAGATGATATGAAATACAGGCATCACGTTTTTTTCGTGTTCGCACTTTACCCGTCTGCCAATACATATATCTAATGCCGCTGATTTTGATTAACAGGAAGTGTTTGGAGACAATTGATTTCCTTTGTTTCACGTTGACCTTATTTGAATATTCCAATGAGTGACTTTGACACAATTTAATGACGTTTAGTGATAACCTGCGAGATTTAGCTTTAAGCATATAAATATACATTAGACACGTGCACGTTGGGGTTGTAACTTGTAGCTAAGTAAAGTATAATTTGAGGAAAAAAAAACTACGGAATACATTCTGCTCTGAACAGTGATTATTTCTTATATTTAAGAAAAGAAATTATACGATTACAATAAAAAATTAGAATTAAATAATTAAATCTAATAACGTTGCGTTCATCCCAATGGGACTCTAAATGCGTGTTTGTTATCTAGAATAGATAAATCTTTACTGTAAAACCCTACAAGTGGGTTTTTATCTTGTTACGTATTTCCTTGGTTACACGTCCTATTATACTTCATGATTGCAGAGGTACGCCGCTCCGTGAAATCAGCGAGATTTATTTCATTTTTTGTGCAAAAAAAGACACTTCGATGAGCCATTTGAACGATTCGTTACTGAGGTAATGACTTTCATAAATGATTGTGAGTATTGGCGCGGGTAAATTTCGAAAATTAATCTGTATCGAATCGAAACGTTTTAAAAAAAAAACATCTAATAAAATAGCCGTTACAGTAATGATCTCATAGTGCCAAGTAGTATCGATAATTCTTCAATCAAATGTCGTGACGATTGAAATATCTATTTCCTAAAAATTGTTTTCTTTGATCCCTATAAATAGCTTTATCGGGGTACTCTTTGGTCGTTACATTTCGCCACTTTCTAAATGTACTGTAGCTGAACGGCAAGAAAAACATATCACAGTATAATGAATCGGAGTATCACGTTTTCCATTAATTTTGTTTTTTTTGCTTTCTTAGTATCATACATTGTTTTTGCGTCCGACGATTAAGTATCTTGTCACGCTGTATGTGTGCCTTGCAATAGTGGAAATGTGGGAGATTACTTTCTTTTTCAACCAATGTCTTTAACCTAGCTCATCCTTTCGATAGGGACGCTGCATTTTTTTTTAATACGTGTAGTAGCAGTCGAGCGAATTTTATTAGATTTATTGCAAAGAAAAATTAGATATCTTACTTCATTACAGTCTAAGTCTAAATATTATCAACTAAAAGGCAAAATTAATATTTGTGCGACTGTCGAGATACAAAGAATCTCGAAAAAAAATTCTGTAACGAGTCACGAAAATAGTCTTTTCATTGTCGATTAAGACGGTGATATTACATAACTTATTACAATAGTAAAAAGAAAAATCTTATTCAAAAAATTATATTAATGAAACGTGACATATCTGGTTCGGTATGCACGTTACATTTACAGAAAGATTTGTTGCGTTAAGCTTGATTATTTTCTAATTCGTATTTTGCGACGTAATACAATAATTTCTGTGCAGTCATAATATTACAGCAGTCATGGTTATCGCGCAATTAATGGACACGGATCCATGATCTTCTTTATCGAATTAATAGAACACAAAGTATCAAATAAAGTTTTTCAAAATTGTACAGAGTAACAATACTTCTTGTTTTCGCACCAATGAAACTTCATGAACTTCTAGGATGAACAATCGTATCGATCGTTACAAACAGTATTTATTCGTGCGCAGTACGGCTGATTGTAATTAATATTAAGTGTTTTGTAATTTTATACAATTCACTGTATAATTTCATAATCGCATTATACTAGTCTTTGCTGGGCTTTCCCTGTATACATTGTGACAAAACACATCAAGGTGTGAGAACACAATTTCTTTTTTTTTTTTTGAACTCATTGGCTCGTTATTTTCGACGAATATACATTAAAATATATAGTATACTTATTTACTTGATAATAAAAGTAATATGTGCGCCTTCGTAGAAAAGGATAGAGTATAAACCAGACTTGTTTAAAAGTTATATAGAATAATTGTTTTTCGCTACAGATCATCCTGGATCATTTCTGTCGTCTTCGTGCTAAACGTTTCGCATAAAGAAAGCTCATTGTAAATAATTCGTTAACACTGTTCAAATATATACGTAAACGCTGATATACCTAATTCTTAAGTATCAGAGTATAAGTTAACGACATCGTTGCTCCATTGTGGCAAGAAAATCGAAAGAAGCTATAATACCTGAAAACACTAAAATAAATGAGTGCCTCCTACATACGTTATAATTTTCGTTACAGCCAGACTTCTAAGGTGTCGGAAATTCATTCTTAATAGGGTTTGAAAAAGAAATTAGAAAATATTGTGTTTGCCATACACAAATAACAGGCATGCAAATAAGTGAAGATTTTCAAACGAAAGAGTCTTAATTAACTTATGAATTTATTCATAATTGTGAAATTAGTTAGAAAGGAGGAACGTCTTGTGTTTTAGTATATTCACTTGCTTCGTTAATGCGGTTAACGAGGTCATACCACTTGATATTCTAAGAAGCAGCAATAAATTGAACGTTTGAGTTTTTTTTTTATGTTGCAATAAGAAAATTAAATATGGGTCTGTCTTGATTTGTGATTAATTTTTTCGGAATTTTTTTGGATTTCATTAAATTCAGTGCAATTTTTTAAATTACGTTAATATCATAACTTTAGCATATTGACAACTGCAAATTATGCTGTTAGAATTGTCACGATCGTATCTCGTTTGAATTATCCATTTTTTCCCCTTATCTTTTCACTGAACGAAACGAAAAATTTGTATATCAGTAAACTCAAAAGACGTCACTACCATTTTTCAAACCGATTTCCCTTTCAAGCACCATTTTACCGTTTGGTATGAATTATCACAGCTTTCCATCGCAACAAATATCTTTAAAACGTACAACATTGTGTACTACAATTAGAAGTACTGAGATTTTCTTGATTGAAAAATTCACGAGATCAATCGCAAAGGAAGAGCATCGTTATTTAAAGTAAGCAAAAGAAATAAAGTCTTTGGCAATATGTATATAAACGACGACAACATTCAAGTGACGCATCGTTATGAATTAGAGCATTTCCAAAAACAGCCACTTAAAGTTTCATTTTTATTAATATAAAAGAGATTCCGGTTATTTTACACAACAGAGTCCACAGAAGTCATTTTTTTTAGTCACAATGCAGGAAGCTCTAAGGACGTGCCAATGTAATCGAAAACGTTGCTTGTATATAATTACTTATCAACTCCATCTAATACATTTCTCGTAAGCTACTACTTGGTTCATTTCGAACACTTTTTTCCTTTTTTCTTCTTGCTATTTTATCTTAAATAGCAAATGTGATATAACATCAACGTCTTCCCAGTGTTTATCATCCATATGCTCGCGGATTATACGAGATATGTCAAGTGACATAAACTGAGAGATATGTATCTAATAAAGCAAACAGTTGATATACAGATTTAAATATCTACCTTAGGGATTTTAAACTAAGTTATACCGCCTTGCCAATAAAGTAAAGTTTTCTACGCAGATACGAGACGATGGAAACTGGTGCAAGATAGCGTTAAATTAAAAAAGACAACTACCGTTATAAAAAATCGCAAGATAGGCATAGACGAATATTTCACGAAATAAGGATTAACTTGAATACTGAAAGATTTTTAAAAAAGCTTTTTGGATTCCTGCCTATAGTTCAAGATCTGTTAGATAACGGATTGTGGTATCAGAGGAATGAAACCATTATTTGGTTATATTCCATAGACAGAGTCACTTTTTCCCTTAATGTTTCTTTTTTGCACTTATTTTACGTGTGCAGAAAATTAGTAATGAGTTCAAGAGTGCAGAATGTGAGTTCGCGTCAAGCATGAAAGTTCTTCATACGGAATCTTTCCTGACCTCCGACCCTTGACTAATGATAAAGTTCAATACTACGTATTACACTAGTTTCCATAGATCGTACGTTTTGTTATGTATGTCTAACTGCTGGGGCAGGCTTTTCCTTTTTTTAAATCTTTTCCTATATTTTATGAACTGTTTCAGGAAAAATAAAATACGAAAAAGATTTTTTATATAGCGTACGATACGTTTTCATGTATATTATTACCTATTTGGCACTTTGAACTGATATTACGTCAAACTGAATCGACAATGATTGTTAATTTCATTAATATACTTCTTTATATTTCGCACGAGGTTTGCTATCGCGATGAGATAATTGTTGATGTTAATTTTAAATTGTGATTAACGCGCCACTAGTCGCGATTTTAGCTGAGGGTATGCATGTATGTATAATCATCCCTGCCGAACTAGTTTGACTTATGGGCATTTTTCGAACATTCTAAAACATTGAATTTACGTTAAAACTGGTTCCCTATTGCTCTTTACATCTTTGTACCTTAATTTTTTAAGAATGATTCCCTAATAATTGGCATGCCTGCATCATACTTCGTTAGAAGAATAACATATAATTTCCGTAATCTTAAGGCGCGTGCATTTTCTAAAACTTTTTTTTTATTGCGCGTCTTTTTTTCCTTTTCTTTATGCAAACCTCATTTTTTTTCGCTGTTACGGAAGGACACTGGTTCTGGATAATTTCTGAACGAGGTTCTACGCTACTTGAAAATAATTTTCCAAAATGGTCACACCCTAAACTAGTAGCTCTTTAGCTTTGTATGCTACGAGTACCCAAAATCAGAATAAAAAATTTTCCTCTGCATTGCCTCAGTGGTGGCTCTAAAAATTGTTTTCGTGTTTTTCTTTGTTCATTTTTTTTGTTGTCTTCAATATGAAACATTTACGCGAATAAAAATATGTCGAGTCAAATGCTAATACTTAGTTTCTGGTAGTCATTGATTCTTGCCATAGCGAATTCTGTCCAACATACTTGCGTTGCATTGGCTTCAAATTTCTATGGTCACAACTCACTAGGTCGAATTTGTCACATGTTTCTATGTCACGTTCTGGAAGTGAGCAAATTTTGTGACTCGTTATAGAAGTTCACCAGGCCCATGGCAGATGCGGTACACTCTTCAGAGTGTTTTAGCCTTCTCAAGCAAATCGTTAATGAATTTCTGAAACAGATATTCTTATTCTGTAGACGCCAATCTTTCTATTTTTAATATAATTGGATAAGGAATATATTAAGCATCGCTTATTTTTTCTTCAACTTTATTACATTTACTTACTTTCACATCAATTGGAGGTTTTTTTGCATCTACCAGTAGCTCCTAAAAATAAAAATTAAAGTATTGATGAAAGTCAAAAATATACATATGAAACGAATTGTATGTGATATAATATGTTGTTGAAAATTTTACATACTTGTAGATAACTTCGTCTGTGATCATCACTATCCATGTCGAGTAATTCATCTATGTCAATCTCAACTTCCCTGCTCTTCCCAGTTTCATTCTATATGTGAATTCAAATTTTTTGTTTAATTAAACAGACTCAGTTGATAAGTTTTTTAATAAACAAGGTGAAATAAAATATATTATTTATTATAGGGTCTGATACCAACTTAATGCACAGCACTAATATGTAAAAGAAACACAAATATTTTGTATATCAAAGCTAATTGATCTATATGAAGGACTACTTACTACAGACTCATAAAGTTTCTGTAATTCATCGAAAAGCCACATTTCAACAGCAAGTCTCTTACGAATGAGAGACATTTGATGTGATCCATATTTAGCTGTGAGGAACTTCTCTCTACGTTCTTTCACTTCTCCTTTTTCAGTGAATGCAACGTGCAAATTAGCACGAGCTGGACTACGTTCAGCTGTTAGCACACCTCCACCCTCCATTGTTAAATTGTCTAATATAACTGAAAGTAATATCATATGAAGTTCCATGAAACAATTACACAAATTCTATAGATTATTTAATATAATAATGCAAATACATATAGTGATCAAAAGATACATTAATTGAGCACTACACTTTTTGTATATTTATTATTTATAATGTATCTGGCATTAACACAATTTAGACTAAAATCGTATATACATATATGAAATATCAAGAAATTATATTAAAATAATATATATCCTTTTTATAAATCCCTATTATCTATTACTGTCTTTTACAAAGCATATACCGTTATGTTTTATCATTACAATGAATTTTATTTCAATATATTACCATTAAAAAATACATTTTCTCATTAATCCCCATGTAAAGAAAGCAATCAATAAAAATTCAACATCGATTAAATCTGAGCATTAAAAATTTTTCTTCCTGCATATTATGAAAAATAAAATGCAATATTCATATCACTAATTTTATCTTACGTTAATAATTACTATCAAATTATAGTCATTAATGTCTCTACTGCGGTTTTAGATAGCAAACAAGGATTTCGGTTTAAAATCGTAATTTCTCCCGTCACGGTTCGATAAACTGTGATTGGTGTGTTAACCGGAACTAAATATAGTAGATAAATACGAAATTTAATGAAGAAGATACGATGAATATATAATCCGTGGCATACCGCAAGAATCCGGAGGTTCTTCAAATAGGGCTAAATTTACGATTATAGGATTACGCAGCGTTGAGCGTTATAAGTTTTTCTCCATTTTCATTAACCAAAATAGTATAAATATATAAATAGCGCCCGTTTTTTTTTTCATATTGCAACGCGACAATGAAGATACGTCTAGAAAATGTTAGGATAAATTTAATCCTGATACATCCGGGTATATATACTTACTAAATGTTTAGCCAATAACGAAAACGATGTTCAACACCGTGGGAGACGCACAACACGCACTTCGCTCGATAAATAACTAGAAAAATGACAAAGCACGCACTCGTCACCCTATACAAATCGTCTCACAAACTGCAACAACCAAACGAACAACAAAGAAGACAATCAAATGATTATGGATGGCTAGACAAGGGCACGAAAGAAGAGGACGTTATTCGGTACATCAGAATTGTCGAATCTGCCTGGTATTCCGCAGCGCCATCTCTTACTGGATAAAAATCTAATAGAAATCCGAATAGGACAATTTTCAGACTATTTTCAGTATTTCTTCTTTTTTTTGGCTTTTGAGTGATTAATATAAATTTCAAGTATAATTTAAGCTTGAAATGTTTAATTAACAAGTATATACAGTGTTTCTAAAGCACTGACAATGAAATGCGTTTTGAATATTGTAAATTTTTATTTAGCAACTTTAATGTAAATTTGTAGTCCGGACTATAATCATATATTTAGATTATATAATTAATAAATTTAATAAGATATCCAGGGATTTATGTTAGAAGCGCGACAGAGAAATTCGTTGTTTTTAACAGAGATATGATGTTGCGCTAGATGGCTTTACGTTTATTTCCTAAAGAAAGTTGTCTATCTAGTACCATTTATTGTTCAGTGTTGCCTGGGATAATGGACAATATATGTGTCAGATACAAGTGTATGTAGACTTTAAAATTTTAGGATATCAGGTACGGTAATCAAGTAACTTTTTTTCATTTATATTAATATAACTGTGAACTGGAAATCAGCAGGACTTAGGTAAATGGTATGAAGACCGTTCATAGTATTTTTGATATTGTCGACAGTATTGTTGTTAGACATTACAAATGTCTGATTTTCATTTTGTCACAGGCATATACTTTTTTTTAGATTTATCCTTCGTAAGAAAAATGAGTTCAGGATTCATATCAGAGGCTGAATTGGCAGAGCAGCGCAAGTTGCGTCAGGAAGAATGGGAACGCGTGAGAACAGCAGAACAACCAACAGGTTAGCTGAAGGATGTAATTTTATGCTCCAATTCGAATTAACTAAGCTTTTAAAATCTCAATTTTTTAATATATGCTCTTGCAAATTACTGATTCCTTAACTTTTTTATTTTCAGAGGCACCTGAAGAACAATATGACCCTAGATCGTTGTTTGAGCGATTACAGGAGCAAAAAAATAAGCGTGACATTGAGTATGAAGAGGCTCATAAGCTGAGTAAGACAATAATTATATTATAAAAATAAAAAAACTTTTTCAACACTTTGTAATTGATAATTGTGACTTCTTTTGCAGAAAATATGATAAAGGGTTTGGATGATGATGAAGTCGAATTCCTTGATCTGGTGGATAGAACTAAATTGGAGGAGGAACGCAAAAAAAATCTTGAAGAAGAAAAAGAAATGAGGGACTTTAAGGCTGCTGTTGCCTCTTTGCAAGAAAAAACTTTAGATACAAGATTAAAGCAAGAGCTTAAAAACACTCAAACTGTTAATAAAAATGTGTCTAGTGGAAGGTATACCAAGATTATGCTACTAATATAGAAAAAATATTGCATTAATCATTATCATTTTCATGTAGTGGGAGGACTTCGCAACTAAGGTTACTAGCTGGTGCTGTAGTTAAAAAGGCTGGTCAGTATACAAAGAAAATCAAACAACCCTTGATGTTATAATAAAAGCAAATCATGTACAGGAAACGATATAAGAGGAACTAAACGGAAGCTATCCGAGACGGAAGAAAATAGTGAGGACTCTCATATCAAGTCTCCAGACTGTTCTTTGAACAAAGGGTCCGGAGGAAATATTGAGGATGAAACACCAGGTGGTACAAAAAGAAAAATTGATGAAATTTCAAACGTTGATAATCAAAGACACACTGGAGGAATGAAGTGTATAGGAATATTACCAGGGCTTGGTTCTTATCAAGATTCCAGTGACAGTGACTGCAGCTCTGATACAGATCAAGAACCTGAACCAAATCAAAGCAAGTATGATCTTTTAGGCCGAAAGATTGAATGTCCAAAGGATAAGGAAAAAAGTTAGAATTTAAATATTCTTTTAAAGACGTACAAAAGGATGGGCAAATACGATGAAATAAACACCTATTTGTATTCAAATGTATTGTAATTGCATACAAATTGTACATCTTTTAAAAAGCTATGTTAAAATGAAAATTAATTATTAACTATAAGAATTAGATGACACGATTTATCCTATGTAAAACTATATAAGTTACTCAACTAGTGCGTACGATTGGACTGCTAAAACTTTTTTTTAATAATCTAGTTTCAGATATACCACATGCGATGCAACAAAATTAAATTAATGAATATCAATTGAGAGTATTGGCTATTTGAAAATAAAGAGTAACCAAGGATTGTAAAGAAGTATGTCTTGAAAGTGAATCATAATTGTGACATTGAATCAGATGTATTGTATGTACATAATCCTGTAACCATATTTATCAATGATCTTTTAAAAATAACAAATAGTACTCGATTATAATCTTAAATTTTTGAAATTACAAGTAAATTATTTTAAATCGTAAGATTCATTTTTCACGCATCGGTTGATCGATGTATATGGAATAATATTTAAAAAGCACAAAAAGTATACAACACTGGTGTTACTGTTTTTTTTTTTAATAAGGATGAATAGTTTTGTATAAATTAAACGTGAGTATAATATTACTATTAATCTTTCAGTAGGTTTTACATCTCAGTCATACAAAACAATAAGTATATCAGTGGATAAAAAGCACCAATCTCTATTGTATTTTTAATCATTTTGTGTCGTATAAAAATATCATTTTCAACCATACCGGCATGTGGTATCACTATCGTTATATGACATGTTTAGCTATACCTGCTCCTACTTGTGGACTGTGGATTTATAAATATAAGATTATTATTTTGGCTTGAAATAAACATGGCAGAAGGAAATCCGGAAAGTTTATTAAAGAATGATGCTGGAAAAAATAAGGATAAGGTATTCTGTACGTTTTGTCCATCAAAAGTGCTGAATCAAGGAGCTGCCACATTTATAAACATTCAGGTTAGCTTCTACCTCTGTTAACGTTAATAATGCATGTATGATATAATTATATAGAGTTAGATATGTTTTTTTCTGTTACATTAAAAATTTGTGGACAATCAACAGTTTGTTGTATTATTCCGGATGGTTCTACTGCATATTATAAATCATAAATAATATTGGTCAAGTTTTCTCAATAGTATAACTTTCATGGATTGTCATTCACATGTGTTAAAATCTAAAAAGCTATATCATGAAAGCCGTTATAAAGAAGAATTAATTTATGATAATAATAAGACCTTAATTTACTTTATATTTGAATTAGAAATGTACTTTCAGTTTTCTTTGCCATATATGCAACGAAAAGGAGATGGAGAAGCAGATGAACGAGAATCAATTTCTGACTATTGGCTAGTAGAAGACATGTATACATTTGAAAATATTGGTGTGTCAAATACTGTCGAAAATGTAAAATATCTAGCATGTGCAGACTGTGAGAGAGGTCCTATCGGTTGGCATGATTTAAAAACTAAGAAGTCATACATTGCACTGTCTAGAGTCAAACATGCATAAAATACATAATAATACATTTATTTGTTTATATTTCTACTGTGACTGCAAAATGAAAAATATGCTGAACTTATTTCATATTTCGTTAGAGTATAATTAAATATGTCATAATTCTAGAATAAGACATTATAAAATAAATATAATTTTTCACGATATTTCTGAGACTTTCATAAGCTTTCTTATCATGTATGCAATTGTTCATAAGCATGAGTTTAATATATGTATGAGACATTGTTTATTCCTTGAAATTCACGTTGCCATTGCATTTGGACAAATATAAACTAGACAATGTATGAATATCCATGACCATTCATAGTTCTTGGTTCATATTCAAATCATACAATATTTTTATACAGTATGGTACACTGTGAAAAGTGAAACTGTGTGACTATTTGTTATGCGAGGTATCTTATTCGCTACTACTCGCTCAGTCATGTACAAATGTAGCTATATTTGCTCGACATGAAGATTTACGTAATCGTACGTAACTTCACATTATCTGTCCATATCATGTATGTGCGACAGCTTCACCTGGAATTTAACACGATTTGCAGCAAGTGTCAGACGTTTTATTTGGGAGGCAAATATTTATTTGCTTCGGAGAGATCCGCACTATAAACACAAACGGATTTTCCTACCTCAAAGTTGCAGTTTTAGTGCAGTACATATATACATACGCATCCACTATATTTGTTGATCACAATGCAAATGCCCGCTTAAGTTATGTCAATGTAAATTAATGTATCGTGTTTAGCGTTCTCTTCATTCATGACCAGAAAAAAAATAAAATTGATCACAAAAATATTAAAAAATTAAACGAATCCTAACTTCTAAGAATTGTATAAATTATTGTGCAATTAATATATAAAGCCGATAATGAGAATCTTTAAGAGTGA
>JARQSV010000254.1:314692-329823 GCA_030142285.1 Calameuta idolon | reverse complement strand
TTGAAGAATATCAAATATTTCTAATCTACGATGAATAATGTATGTCGATGAAGAGAACAAGATTTAAAATCCATTAGAAATTCAAAATTCATTAGACGTTTGAAATACGAGTCTTTCTATAGGATTAGAGGAGAAATAATTTTTTTTTTTAAATACGATGTCTTGGGGAAAGCCAACTTTTATGTTTTATCTGTACTCGAAATTGCAAGTACTCGACGAGATAAGAGTCTCGAAACGAAAATTTATCGAGTGTTCAGATCATTGAGTCCTGAAGAAAGTAATGGCTGGTCATTTAGTATATGTAAATATGAATACGGTGTTGATGATTATAAGCGTATAGAGAATACACTGGGGTAATTGTATAGTCACACGCAGGTAAAATATATATTGTTTTCAATTAGCAGTAGTAAAGTACATATGCTCATGGTGTAACATGTAAATATACATAGTGATTTTGCAATTGTACATTTTTTAACATGGTCACAATAATCTGCACTTGGTGATAGCTAACAGTTACAGGCATTAGAGTACAGGAGAAGCGTTAGAATAAAATATAGTACGGTTGCCTTACTAGACAGATGATCCCGAGGAGAGGTTAATTAATTCACGTCATTATATGCTCAGTACCTGCAGTTTAAGTACAGAATATGCACTCTAGTAGCATTAAAATGATGACTCTAGTTGATTAATCAACTTTTGTTTTTTATTCATTGAATAAATTCCTTCTTATAATTATTTCAAATATGCGAGATCTTAATTTATCATGAACTTACATTTTTATGTAGTGAAATAGAAAATTTGCATAATTATGCAAACTTTTATGACCCGACTGGCGTAGCTAAGATTGAGTAATACGTTAGAATAAAAAGGACACTGACTTTGATTAAGACGTTTTTTTAAATCTATGGATCATTAGAAGAAAGTGTATCTTCTCAAAGACAAAAATTAATTTTGTATTCGTGTCGCGTGGAAATAGAAAATCATCATGATCATCTTTGATGTTACTTTGCAAATTCCTATATAAGAAAATCGATGTCCCGGTAACCCAGACCTATTGGATGTAACAGTTTCTAAGGTGAAACTTGGTCTACCCTATATAGGGGCACCGTGTGGCTAAGTGCGCTAACGATTTTCTTCTTACAAGGCAAAGTTCGCGACATTAGAATGGAAAACAATAAAACAACCGAAGAAAGTCATTTGTGACGTAACGTATAAGAGCATTTGATCTCGTAAATGAGCTTGTTGTGCCACACAACGGTGACACAGTTTTATTGTATGTATTTTTTATATAATATACACAACATTAAAATTTTCACATTATTATTCGTTCTTCGAATTAATTAAAAATCGTATCGTCCCACGAATGAGGTATGACCGTCGAAATTTTATACGAAATTTTTGTTTATAGGCTTCCCAAAAAACAAAGATTGCACAATTTTATGTGTGTTACCAGAAATAACATTTTATAGTTTCGCACAACATGAATACGAGAAAGCATTGTGAAACATCGATTTCAAAATTCATTTTAGAAAAATATCGGGTATATTCCGTGAGCTTACGTTAAAAATACTTGTGTGTACATACACGTGTATGATCTAATTTAACGAAAAGCAGTTGCAAACGTGTTGGGACAATTAACCTCACTTTCGGGACGCGTAAAGACACTTTAGACCGATTTTACGAAACTTTATTTTTCCTGAGTTTATTTTCACTGGACAACGAGACACATTTGCTCTTGGGATTTCGAAAACGTGCGAACGACAAGCGTACCAAATGTAATGCCGGAAGGGATTTGTAAATTGTGCAGTTAGAAAGTGATGATATTTCTACGTAACGAGCTTTGTTAATTCTTTTCTCATTTCTTTATATCCGCGCGATTAGCCACTGTTACCTTGGAAAGATTTGGCATTGAAGTAAAAGAAGAAAGTAAGATTAAATAAGAAAAGATGTACGGTGGAATTGTACCATTTGTCACGTACATACATATAAGGACGTCGATCATTCTTTAATTTAGGACACGCGTTGCGCAAGCCTAATTTTATTCTCACTTAATAAACGACTATTAAAAGCATTATAAATATCTTACCGCAAGGCTTAAGATGCAACTACAAAATCTCAAGTGCAGTTTGCACTTTCCTCATCCACAAACCGCAAACACCATCCCGACTGGCGAATTCGCACGACAATTATTAAAATGACGAGTGGATGCATAGCAACTGTCATTAAAGTCAAATGATGTAGCCATAGGCATTATGAAATACGGTCACTGAGAGAAAATTCGTGTGTTAAATAATGCATTTAAATGAGAGTATCAATTACAAGCATATAATCCGATATAAACTGTTCGAAAATTAGAATGAACATTCACCATGTATTTGCCGTACGTAGAGAGAATAGAACAAACTGAAATCTCGTCGCGTGAAAGCAACTCGAAATACATGGCTAAGTAAAACAATTCGAAAAGGCTCGATTGTCGCATATCGTATAAAAGGATAGAAAAGAACCACTCGCAGTGTGATGCCTTGATTTTTATTTAAATCGTAGTGACTATATGATTATTCGCTTGTGACTGCTGCTCGTGTTTCAGAAGAGGTTATAACGATTCGACTAGGGAACTTTGTGTCACATAGGTTATGTAGAGATAGAAGATGGTACCTTAAGATTTAAGCGGAGATGATTTCGCCTGATGCGACTTTCACCTTTCACCTTTTACCGTGCACGATTCCGTAGACAAGTACTACGAGCTCTCCCTCTGGGACTCGTAAATACTTGGTCAGACAGTAAAAGTACCTATAGGATCTCTGGTCGCGATTGCTCACTCGATTGGTTTCACTGACACTCAATTGGTCCGTCAGTGGGGATGACGATGGCGGGACTACACGTCAGTATTTGAAGATCATCGAATTACAAAACGTCAATTACCAAATAGAAATTTCATTAGAGAATTCAAGTCGGTGATTATATTCATTAGAAAGAATTGTATACAAGGCCTAATGATGTTTTTTTTTCACATAGGTGTAGTAAGATTGTCATGGGTGTAGTGAATTTGAACACTGATAGAATTGTGAAATTTATTAATCTATTTTGGTTATAAAACAATTTATTCTCATTTGTATTTTAAGAATTTGTGTCACGAGGTGAAATTTGTACCAGTCATAGATCAGAATAATGGTGACAAGGTATGTCCAAAAAAAATCATCGATCAAGCGACGTCGAGTCATTGAGTAGCCTATTTAATTCTTTTGTAAATTCAATAACGCCTACTACCAACTGGCAACTGGAAGTCAGTCGGAGAAACAGATGAGAATAAGGATCAAAAACAGTCTGACGTAGGCAAGGTCTACTGAGGATGGACCAGTCCTCAAGATTTCCGAGTGACGTCATTTCACCAAAACGTGTGACTTCATAATGACTACTTTCTACTTTCCATGAGTGAGCATCAGCTTGGCGAAGTTGCACTTCTGAAGAAAACGCGTTGATGGTCCTGAGGGCTCATACTTTATTCAGGAGGTCACTGATCTTTATAGAAAATGACGGGAGAGTTGATATTCACGATAATCATCAACAGGCAGTTGCGTTATAGCAAAGTTGATTGCCTTGACCCAAGATGGATCGCAATGATTGCTCGATAGTTTTTTGACTAAAATACTTGAGGATATTCGACAGTCATTGTTTCGTGGAAAGAATATTGAAGATGTTGAGAGATTTCGTAATACGTAATTGTTTTCTTAATTAACATATTATTATTATGCAATCCCATGACAAATCGTGGATATATATATTTGTTATTATTAATTGCAGAATTGGCTAAGATGATTTATTGGGAAATGATTAAGTGCGATTTGGCAATATAATAATGAATCTTTATTCAACGAGATACATATGACTTATGTACGTTGCGAAGTCTTGTGGTATATTCCCACATATGCTTCAGACAGATGCGTGAACTTTCTACCTATTTAAAATGACTATACTCGGTATATACTTGCATATACTTCTAAATAACATAATTCGCGCCGGACAATAAACCTATAGTATATATTATACAATGATATACTTATGTATAGAGGAGCGCAGTTCAACATAAGCCTTTCTTTCCTTTTTGCATTTCTTTCTCAGTAAGGATTCCGAGCTTTTACGTTGACTCTACATTTTCTTAAGATTACGCCAAGGCAATGCCGCGTTTTCACTCTTAAGCCATATTTACATGTTAACTGTCTGTTAGCGCTGACTTTCACCCTTGGCATAAGATTCATTTTCAATTTGAATCGGTTTGCTCTTTCAATTGAATAATTGGCCTGTATGATCTGCACCGTGAGAAATTATATTTTAGTTATACCATTATTATGATTTGATTGAATCATTTTTACTTTATCCTGATACAGCTGCAGGATGAGATTAATTACCGCAACCTTAGTGGCAGTGCTTGTCAGCGCAGTAGCTACTCAGGAGCGACATGCCCTCTTCGTGAGAACGTCTGCGGGTGAGTTACGCCTTTATGTAATATTATTTTGACAGTAAATTATTTGATTGTTAAACGTTTACCCATTCAGGCCATTCGAGAGCCGTGCGAGCTGCTCCGGATTCGCCAGCAGACGTGATGGCTCGAAATATCCTAGAGTGGATTCAAGGCATCTACCGTCAGGGTGCACGGAAAAGTAGGTTTTACAGACCCCGAAGTAACACTCGTACTTCGTGTAATAAGAGTATTCAATAAGAAGCACATTAGAATTTCTTCATACAGCTTCCAGGCATGTTCTCATAGATGGAGAAAAAATGAAAAAGAAAAACCATAGAAAAACTTAATATTTCACATCAAGTTCAAGATAATTTCATTTTATAACACAGATTCATTAGCGATTAACTTTCGTCTAAAGGACTAATAATATGTTTTATATTTTCTTTTTAATACCAATTCATTTAAATTCAAGCCATTTCATCAACGGAAGTCTGCAGAGAGATGATCTGTTATTAGTGGAGATGTATTTTTTATTTTCAGTTCGGCAGCAGTCTGATCCGAATGCTTACCTACCGCCATACGGTACACAAAGACCAATAGAAAGACCAAGACCGTTCCAGCCAGCCTCGACGCCTCCACAACAGACTTACTCCCCGCCAGACATTCAGTATCAGAAACCATCATCACAGGCGAGTTACGGAGCGTCATCATCACCAACGTCAAGACCAACTTATATACCACCTACAAGTAACCAGCAGTCAGCGTCATCAGGTTTTGGTGCCTCGGTTGGCTTCAGTTCCTCAGCAGGTTATAGTCCTCAATCGATTCCAACTTCAGTACCTCAGTCTTACTCAGGAAGTGGTCCGTCGACTTCAGGATTCTCGTCGTTAGCTTCTGCAGGATTTTCCTCTTCAGCAGCTTCTGGATACCCATCTTCACCTTCGTCCGGATATTCATCGTCAGCACCTGCATCGACGACACTTCAACCTCCTGTAAACGTTGGCTACCCATCAGCTTCATCGACTTATCTGCCACCGACTAATACAGGTTATCCGTCGAACAATAAGCAAACCTCAAAATCAGCTACACCTGTGGTTTCCTTTCCTTCTACGACCTATGGGTACCCATTGTCATCTAGTCCGTCACCTGGTTTCCCGACGCCCGGAAGTACATCTGAATCTGAAGGTTATCCTTCCTCTGTGGCACCTTCACCTTCACTCCCATCTCCTGTTCCAGGAGGTAAGACAGTCCGTACCTGTAAGAATTCATAACGTGATATGCATTGTAGAGATACTCTGTGAAAACCGCATGCTTAATTTAAAGAAAAAGAATATTTTCAATAATACATTATATGTTATTTATATAGACACAGGGGCTAAGGGTGAAGATGGTTCAGCAACTTCAGGAGCAGGTACCTCTGTTGAAGGTAATAAAGATGGCGGTGATGATGATCTGAAGCATCCTCCACATATTCACAATATTGATGTGGAATGTAGTAAAACTATGATGACTATTAACATTGAATTTAATCGAGAATTCGACGGTGTCATCTACTCGAAGGTAAAACACGCTTCAGAACTGTTCAATACTTCCTGCTCATTTATCAAGAGTACACGAATATTTTTCTTTTCATGTTACAGGGGTACTACACAAATCCAGACTGCCGTTATGTATCGCAGAATTCTGGTCAAAAAGAATATTCTTTCACTGTCAGTCTAGATTCTTGTGGTACCCAGTTCATCAATGATTTCGAAGGAGAGGCTGGTCAGGCGTACTTGGAAAATGTTTTGGTACTACAAGTAAGTTTTTTTTTGTTAACAAGATTTTCATGAATCAATATCTGGACATTTTATTTGAATACTTCAATGATTCTATTTTAGAACGAACCAGGCATTCAAGAAGTTTGGGATACAGTGCGCAGAGTACGTTGTTTGTGGGAAGGAAATATCAACAAGGCTCTTTCTGTAAGCTTGTCAGTCGACATGTTGAATCAAGAAATCGTCACATTTAGTGGTGACACTGCGTCAGCCAGATTAGATATTCAAACCGGACGTGGACCATTCGCACCAGCTGCCGATGGCCTAGTCAAGATAGGTGAAATCATGACCCTGGTTGTATCTGTCGAGGGTGATCCCGGTTTTGATTTACAAGTATGTTTCTCAAATAAACACATAGATTTTAAGTATGTAAAAAGTATCTCACTTGTTATAGAATGTTTTCTTTTTAAATAGGTGCGCGACTGTATTGCTCGTGATGAATCATCAACCAATACTGTCCAGTTGACGGATGAACGAGGCTGTATTTTGAAACCAAAACTGTTTGGTGCTTTCCAAAAAACCAGGGATACTGGTAACACTGGTGCATCCATCATCGCCTATGCATTCTTCCAGGCATTTAAATTCCCAGACGTCATGGATTTGTTTATTGAGTGCAATGTGGAATTATGTAAGACTGACTGCGACGCGTGTCCAGATCCGAATCAGGTACAGCATTGTGTATTAGTAATAATTGTAAAAGTGATTGGGTCAAATATTTATGGATTTATTTTTAGCAAATTGAACCACGTAGAAGGCGTGACGTTACTTATGCCGCTTCCAATACTACTGGAGGAGCTTTATCAGATCCGGTTCGCGTTAGCCGTGGATTTAAGGTCATCATGCCTGATGACTTGAGTCAAGCTTCTGTACAGGCTTTGGAGAAGATGGAAATGACCATCGATGAAATCAGTCAAATCAGGAACGTGTGCATGAGTCACGGAGGATTTTACGCAACGCTTTCCCTTTTACTCAGTTTCCTTGTTGTTACCACGATAAGTACCGCCATATTATATTTGAAATTACAAAAAATCCGGACGGCAAAAGGTTCCGATCTGCCTAAAGGACACTAAGGAATTTTTTAAATGTAGAACTGTCATTCTACTTGATACATTCATAACGTAGGACACTTAATCGTCACCGTTGAAACGAAAAATCATTTATTAATATTCCTCGACTGACGAAATAGGAATTGACTAATCGATGGTATATTCGTTGACAATTTGCAATTATACTCAAGACTCAGCTTAATAGTAATAAGAGCAACTTGGAATTTCTTTGTTTTTGTAAAGTACAGATATCACTGTTAAATTTGCGCTGTAATAAATTGTTTTTCTTAATTTTGGAAATAGATTTTGCATTCTTATCTTATTTTTTGGATTTACTTGCCTTGTGCCATTTACTGTATATGCCAACGTCGTATAGATATCAGGATATATCTGGATGTAGGAATATCTAAAATCATTAGGATGGATAACTTCAAATTCAAATACGAGCATTTATTTTTTCGATAGCCAGATATTTTATTTTGAGTACAATTACATATATTAATAAGGTACTTGTATATCTAATACAATCTAGTGCATAATGTTACATGTATATACAGAATTTATGCTGAATATAATTTACACGTTTCATAGAAATGTAAAACGTATATCATTGACATACAATTGACAAAAATTATAACACTTCTTTGTTCCATCGCAGACATTCATGTGGAGTGATCTAATAAAACTACTCATCTCGATCAACATCAGAATTGATTCTTAAGAGATTATTCAGTGTAGAGGAAATAATTAATTAGATTCCTTTGTACACGTAAGAAATATTTTCATAAATTTTCTTATATTTCACACTAAAATTTTTGGCGAATCTGGTGTCTTCATGTATTTAGAGGTAGGATATTTAACATATTGAACTATTCTAATCATACGACTAAGAAAGTTTTGCAGCTCTTTCTATTATTCAGTTTTATCCCTTTTTGTTAAATCGCAAAATATGTAAGTGTTCTCCTCTTACTTTTCTTTCCATAACAACTTTACCTTTCATATCTAAATTTTCGAAAATTTGTATTATATACTCTGGATCATTTTCTTTGATAACGACTAAGTAAAAATATCCGTTGTCGGATAATAGTTTTGGAATATTTTCAAACAGTCTCTCCATCACTTCTCTACCTTCTTTCCCTCCAGCCCATGTTTTGGAAATTAATCTTTCGTCAAGAACTTCTAACGATTCGGTAACAACATAAGGTGGATTAAATAAAATTATATCAAATATGCCTCTAGCATAAATATTGTTAGTCAAATCCATTTGAATAACATCAATATTGGTAGAGTTGGCTATGCTAGTTGCTTTTGTGGCTTTGCAAGCATTAGGATTCAAGTCAATTGCACAGAAGTATGCACCATCATACTTCTTTAATGCTGCTGCCAGAGCAGTAATAACGATACCTGATCCGCTTCCAATTTCTAAGCAGAGTTGTGACTTTTGTGATTTAAATGTTTCTAAATCAGATTCTAAGGCATCTATCAGAAGAAACGAGTCTTCTGAAGGTTCGTAAACAGTATCCAAATCTTTACTTGATAGTTTAACTATTGGTGTTTCCATCTTTGATATAATTCTTTTTATAAAATCCCTATGAAACAGTCCATTAACAGGTAGCACATTTTAATCATCCCAATAAGAAATTATTTAACAGCAATATCAGTGTTGGAATTTTCTGTAGATGGAACACTCTCACTGTCAGCATCTTCTTTTACTTCTTTGCTAGTAACTGTAGTGCTGTACGAGAGACTATGATCCAACAAGGCTTTTCGCTTAACCGTATCTCTTTCGACAGCTTGGTGAATTTTATTAAGGCAATCCTGTGTTGTTTGCAAGATATTACTAACTATGGTAACTTTGTGTTTGGCATTTACAAGCTTCTTAACATAAGACTCCAATTCCAAAGGACACTGAAGGACTTCTGATATCTTCAGCAGTTCATCGGTTAATGATTCAATCTGTTGTTTCAACTCGATCTGGCTAATTCTGAATAAAAATAAGTAGCCCCATTGAATAAGGTAATTCATTCCGGCTAATGTATCTTATTATGCCATTAACAAAAATAAATACTCAAATTAAAATATTATAAAAAGTTACTCCAAAACAGTTAAATACATGAAATTTATTAAAATTACCTAGTAGCACGAATTCTTTCATCCAGTTGATCCACTGTGGGTTTAAGAAGTCCCATAAGTCCTTCGGTGAGTGCATCTCTTGTTGGATTTTCACAAAAATCTTCCGTTTTATCGTCTATAGACGTATTGTCACTCGCCGTATCAACGTCCATGTTGGTATCACAGTTCCACAGAGACATGCGCTGCGCAGATTAGAAACTGTCAGTAATCAGTATTCTGACGAATCACATCAATTTTCTGTAAATATCCACTAGGAGTCTCGTAGTGCACTTCTCAAATAATCTGTATTTCTGTGGTCGATATTACAGATATTGACGTTAAAGCTCAGCGGATACAATAGCTTTTCCATTGATCACCAGTGACGAAAACACTCTTTGATTACTTTATCAGCAGGATTTTATCTGCTCTTCCATTTATTGGTAACCGGCAGGAACTTTTACCACCTACGTGGTTCGATTTAGAAGACATTTTCTAGAACCACTGCATGTTAGCTGGCCCGAAGGCGTCTATAGAAAGTGAAGTATCCTTATCCCGCACATCGGCGTGTACCCTGAAGCTCCTAGAAGAGAATGACCCCATTCTTAGGTGATACAATTCCAATCTTGTCCAAACCCTGATGGAATTGCAGCCAGATGGTATCTATACTCTATTTTGATTTTCGTTTTGGCGGAGACTATTCAAAAATGAGTTTTATGCTTGGATATTTAGTTAGTGGAGAATTTACTCGTGCCATTAGCTTTACAGCTGTGTTAATATTTACTAATAATCAAGTATAATGGCGCTATTGGCTTATAAATATAGTCGTTATAGAAATTCACTCTGCCACATTAGTATAACTGCTCTATTAAATTCGTAATGTCATATAGTTACAGGATATTCTTGAAGGTACGTAATGCGTTGTGAACTTTCTTATGTACTTTCATAAATCGACGATATATGATAGTACTGTAAGATTATTTAGTGAAAATAGTCTCACTTATAATACCAGTAATAACATGAATTATATGATATATGAGGACGGGTAAATCTATATATATGAAGTTACGATAATGGAAGTTTCAACAAACCTCGCGTTTCCTCCCTTAAGTTTTCTCAAGATGTCTGCCTTGTTCACGCATAACACGCCCGGCAAAAACTTCGTAATGAGCGGAACGAGCAGAGGGGTGATGTTTGCAAATCATTAGCCTGACGGCAAAAGCGCGCTGCGAAAGCTAAAGGGAGGAAACGTCTCGACCATCGCATTTTATTTACAAGTAGAAGGTAAATTTGAAAATGTATTCTGTAATTAGAATCTGGCTTTAAGGACGATTCTTCAAAATAATTCATTCTTGTACCGTCTTGGTTTATCCAAATGCCCTTCTCTTGTTTCATCAAAGTAATAAAGAAAATTCACAACAAAGCAGCTTCTACCGAAGACCGTTGCTTCTTGTAAAAAGTACAATTTATAAATTACGATAGCACAAAATTGTTATCGCACATTTATGGAATTTCAAGAGTACATACCCACAAATGAGTGGTACACATTTATACGCCTCAGGCTTATTGGCTCTTCAAGGATAAACAACCTTACTGGATCATAGCAGAATTCGTCGCAACAACAATGCTAACAATAGGTTCGTCTCTTTGTGGCAATTTTTCCTAAGTAACTGAAATCCAGTCCCCGAGGATCGAGCCTGAATAGACGGTTTGCCAATATAACGAGTAGAGAACCCTTCGTTTCCCGCAAGTCCTGATCCTGTTAACGGGACTAGACTGCCACCACTAATGCGTAGAATCCTGAGCGTGAGAAAAGGTTTCACGCGTCTGTGTTCGTCTAAGTGATTCGCCTTGTTTACTGAATTTTCTCAAATAATTACAAAGCAGCATTCTTTCCAACTTTTGTACAGACTTCCCTCGTGATCCAAACTGAAAGACAGAAGAAGTTTAATATAATTTGTAGAGTCACCAAGAATAAAATGAAACTTACTTGACTTGTATGCATTTTATACCTTTTATTTGAATATCTTAGATTCTATGCTTGATACGGTAGAACGTTTTTGTAGCCAATTTGATATGCTCGTTGTAATATTTACATATGCATAGTATTTATCGCGTCTCAGGACGCAATGGGGGCATCGTACACCCGAAATATCCCACAGGACTCTCCATATATCCAAATCGCATTAGCCGACTGGCTGTTCCGCGCTAAGCTTCGCCCTGCTCGATTTGATATGCGTGTGCTAACCAAGTTAACGATCAGAAATGACAGATGGTGGGCAGGAGGATCAGTTTTGCTATCGTTAGCTATGCAATTGCGTATGAATGTTCATTTGGATCTTGATACCAATGATATTTTGATTGGCAATGAGAAGTTTAGGGAAAAAGTGATAATTGGATTGAATCTAGACTACATTGACTGATAATAGTACATACTGATACTCGAATGATAAGATTCAAAAGAATATTTCAAGTTCAATCAACGACAATACATATGGATCTGTTATAATGATTTCATTTGAGTCTTCTACAGTGATTTTTCCAAATGTCGATGGAGTAGATCCAACCCGGAACGATTAGCGATACTTTAATGGCAGCGAACCTGGCACTCATCGTAATTGTCTCAGAAGAGAAGAAAAGAAAGGAAAGTAAAAGAAAAAAGAATAAAGAAAAATTGCCGAACATCTCGAACTTTCAGAGATCGACGGGAACCTGCAGTTGTGGGTGCGACGACCCACAACGGTATAACACAGCAAGTGCTTTGAGTGGGCGATGGTTACTTTTATGCCTCCTAATTATACATTCTTTTGGCCGTCAGTTCAAAGTTTTAGGGTTGCATTTAGAGCCGGTCGAATTTTTCCTTTGACTTTTGTGCGAATTTCTCTCACGGACGTCGATCGCTCTCCTTTCATTACCGATATTCGCCGAGGTCAAACTAAAAATTGTCAAATTCTCTGAAGAAAGATTCTGCAAGGTCACATGGTACATCTGAAAGAAAGAAATAAAACTAATAAGAATAAATGGAATTTTAAAAAACTTTAACAAGTGTCTGTCCACAATCACAAAGCTCACTTCTATGCTCCAGTGGCTTAATGACGTAACGGTAGTGCATCCAACTATGCACTTTGGTACCTATAGATATCAGGTTCGTGTCGAGTGGGACACGCTATTCTCACGCATTGATGCACGCGACATGTGATGAAGGAATTCGGAGGTACGGCGAACCGAGAAATAGTTTAGCCCGAAATTGTCTGAAGAAGCATTGTTCTCACAATTATCGTGCCCTACAGTTTTAGGAGCCGAGAAGCACGAAAGTCTAGTCCTGCTAACTGCTAACCTCTTTCTTTCTCTTTCTCTTTCTCTTTCTCCCTGCGAGTTGAACCCTTCACTTTGGCGTGGCTCACCTTTGGCTGAGAGTTTGGTATCGGGAAAGGAGCGTGTCCAGGAATTTCAGAGACGTCTCAGCATCTCGGCATCTCGAGGTCTCAGGATGTTCACGTCTCAAAGTCAATCCATCTATCGGCGGATTGCCTCTACTATGATTTAGGTTTGGATGAGAGAAACCTAAATAAAATAATGTGGCGTCATTAAATTATCACTATAACGTATATAGCGATAAAATAAATCTCACGGCATAATGGACATTGCTTTTGTGTAGTCTTCGTAAAGGCCTCCATTCTATGATCGTTCTCCAGAGCACTGACGAAATTAAGAGGCATTTATCTGGCTGCGAAGTATGATTTATGAACGTTTGAAAAGAAGGATTCCTTGTCCGTAGTCTTTTTTCGTTAATAACCGAGGAGAGTGCCTATTAAGTTTACAACGAGGTATTTTTTGAGTTCATGAATCATCGGGAATCTTCGTTCCTGTGAAATTTCTAATCGTATATCCGTTCTTCGTATTCACTTCCTGTTCCTGTCAATTTTTGACTTGGTGTAAATTACTCTGGTTTTTTGCACGAGACGAACAATCAGACAGATATTTATGTTCTGTTGGATAGTAACTGTCTTTAGTAGGCAGATTTGAAAGATTGAACTGGAGCTACCCCGAGGTTGTCTCTATGGTACGTGGACACGGTTCAAATTAGGGTTATAATCCCTGAGTGAGTCCCTATCCTATGATAGACATCACCCTACACTTTACTCGACTATTTACCGATAGTATTTTAACCCTCGATTTGTCGTCAACAGCTTTCAGGTCCATTGGGAGTCTGCGTTTAGTATTTCCCTTGATACAGTCTTAGAGACTATCTGTGTCTATTAGCCATACTGGAACCAGAGAGTAATCAGCCTGAGTAGTCCATACGCTTTAGCAATGCTCTTTTAGTTACTCTATTTAAATATTCGTGCCAATTCAGTGATATTTGGTTAAGGGATGTGTATTGCCAAAAGTATAAATGTATATCTTGGGCAGCATATGGGATGAGATAGCCACAATTTGAGTGAATTTTTCCTGAAAAAAAAAAAAAATAATACTCATTTGAAAAAGGAAAGCAATGCCTCAGGTGTCTGGTTGTTGCATTGGATGAAGAATATGCAGGGAGGTAAGAGAGACAGAAGGAATTAACGGAATAGAGAGGATGATGATTGCGCGGTGTTGAGGAGGGAGGAATAGAGGTTGGAAACCGGAGGGACAGGGAACCTCCCGTTAGGAGGTTGGAGAGCGAGGGAGCAGTCGGAGTATTTCGATAATTCCCTTTTTCGTGCGCGATGCTCCAAAGCGTGTAACTCGGGCGAGATCAAAGGCGTCAGTAGCACCTGTCCTCTAACCCCGCTCCTTGTCATCCGGCGGGATTGCGTTGGGATGCCTGGATGGTTGAAGCTGTGTAACGCTGTCTGCAGTTTTGATCAAAACGCCATGGTCGTACGTATTTTGAAGAGATACCATACTATCTCAGCACTTTGCTCCCTTTGCTATTATTCGTTGAAACTTTGGATCATATTCCAATTATCTTTATTGCAGACCCGTAGGTTCTACCAATCCTGACCCTTCCAGGATCCGCCATTGTAATCCTTATCCGTTCGTGTTGTAGAGATTAATTGTCCGCCATTTCTAAAACAAGTGTTATGATTACCTCAAACATAACCTACCATTACGTAATTTCTATATAAGTTTTATTAAACTTCTTCTGGTCACTGGCAATATCTTAATTATTCCGTATCGACGATAGAGGTCGGAGGGTAAAAATGGCGACACGCAGTAACGTTTTGATGAAACTCAAGGGGACGACGAGGACGTTGAGGACGACAAGGAGGACGATGATAATGATGATGATTCCGCTTAATGCTGCGAAGCCTGTGGCCGAAACATAAGTCATCCGCAGAGCCGGAGGGATCCCGCGAAGAACCCTAGAATTATCGCTAAACGTTAGTGCCTAGGCTCTATAGATCTTACGTATAAAATACCAGGTTACATAGCTCATGTGGTTGGATGCGAGGGTGGACCCGTAGAAGAACTAAACCTAGAATTTCGTCGGGGTATTTTCTTATCGACGCTCGTTACCGATCGGGTTAAAGACTCGCCTTAAAGTCAAAACGTTCAAACGCCAACATTCAACGCCCTCTCTTTCACGATGCCGAAACCTCTTACATTTCAGTTTCATATTCTATGTATAACTCTTGCTTGATTTTGATACCTTGTTAAATGCTGCAATGTGACGTGTGTCTGATGAAGTGTCATGTACAGTTTACCTGTTTATTC
>JARQSV010000254.1:249607-314592 GCA_030142285.1 Calameuta idolon | reverse complement strand
TGATTTTGATACCTTGTTAAATGCTGCAATGTGACGTGTGTCTGATGAAGTGTCATGTACAGTTTACCTGTTTATTCTTTATACTCAGGAATGAGGATGTTGTGCGCCAAAACTAGACTTTGTTCAACGACAGCAATTAGACAGTATAATATCAATGCATTGGACTTTCAATATTCTGGCACAAAGATCAAAGTTCAACATGTTCATGGCTTCTTTCTATGGAATTACGTTGTTTTGAATACCAGGTATGTCTATACCTCTAGTATTTCACTCTGCTTTATGTTAATAACCTGTCTACATAACATAACCTGGACGTGACGCAACACCGATTCCTTTTCATTGCTTCCTTCCTTCCTACCTACCTTTCTGTCTGCCATTATGCATATTCGTTTTTACTATATTTACTCGTCTATTATGTTCCGAGCAATGGAGATCCTTAATTAAAATACCCTGTCATTAAACGTTAATAGACATATTCACGAGGGGCTTTTCTACGATTATACAATACGTATTGTACACGGCGGCCATTTTATATAGAATGATCTCCGGCGCCTAAACACAGTAGCGTATGTCGTGCTGTAAGGATTTCAGGAGAATGTCAAGATTGCGGCAACCACAATCACTCAGAATGTCCTTTTCACTTAGAACCCTCATACGTCCTATGAGAAACCCCTTTCTATTTTCCTCCATGGCCAGCTTATGGGTGTATGTATAAGATAATCGATAATATTTTAAATCCATCCTACTCTAACCATAGCGCATCGCAAGTTCTCCATATGCTTTTTCGTCGATCGCGTGACATTTATTTTACCTAGTACAACTTGATAGATTCTCTCTCTTACGTAATTGCACAAAGGAGACAGCGTAGCCATAGACATTGGTGGATATAAAGATCCTCAGCCCCAAGATACTACACGATGATCCCGTTAATCGTGGCTTTTTGATCTCGCAATCTGAGGATAATAATAATGTCTTAGCTGTTCTAGAGACTGGCGCTCGAGAATTCGCTTTGTGATGCAGTGACCCGTGTGATTAGCGAAGTTCGGTATGTACCAAACGAGTCTCGCTGGTTTCAGGGATGTCATACACATCGTCGAGCAAAGCTAAAGTTGTTGCACTCTGCAAGAGCATAGGCCTAACTTTCTTCGGTCTAATTGACGCCATTTTGAAATTATAACTAAGCGTCTCTATGAACGTTCAGCTCTGCATTCATAATATACACCGGCAATAACACTGTACTGCAGGATGGCTGAGCAACCTGACTCGACGGCGCACATCGAAGAATATTTGAGAAGGTAGCAGAAAAAAGAGAGAAAGTACGCAAAAGAGAAAAAAGAAGCGACACTGTCAGAGAATTCGAATACTGCTGGCTTTTCGGTCGAAGCAATTTGTCAGTGAACGCCGAAGCCCATGCATACGATTATTGGAGCTCTCGCAGCTCTTCTGTGTACCAAATGAAATACACGCCATGTTAAAACGACGGAGATTAATGCTTATTTATACGGAAGAGGCACTGCTTTTCTCTTGGTTGTCCAGGGCGAAACGCGCGTGATCCTTAATTCGTCACGTTTAACAGGCGGGTCTCCATATTTCTCCGAACGCGTGCCAGAGAGAGAACCACTGTATATACTCATATGCATACTGGCTATATATGGGTATAGTATACCTTACTAGATATATCTACAATATGCTATCTATATTTTCCACATATAATTTTTTCTTCACTTTCATACATCTGCATACATATAGGTGGACGATGCTCTCGACTTTCAGCCCAATTTATTTGCACTAGAGGAGGATGTAAAATCGGGATTGTCGACAGCTGGTATCAGTCTCAGACCTGGGGCCGTAAATGCACGGACGACGAGGGATTCCCAACTTCACGATTTTTAGCCTCTGGCTAAAGTGCCAATGGAAAAGTTGCACTCGGAGTGGTTCGCTTTGTTTTTTCATCCAGGACATCCTGGAAAATTTGAAAAACGTTTTTAACCCACCGTCGCTCGCATGAGTACATATGTACTATGGGATATAGCTTTACACGTAAGGTATGTACGAGTCTTATAACATTGCCGTAAGTTCTTAACTTTGTTTGCATCTATGCACATAGTTATACAGTCACTACTTCATTTGAGAGGATATATTGCCATTTTCTATTTATATACTATATTCTCAAGTTATATTTCTAACTGGTCCTTTGTATTAGATGGACGCGTGTTTGCTTTGCACTGAGCTCATTAGTCGGATGGGTCCGTCTGGACGCGCTGGTGATTAAGATGGTCGTTATGCTATACTAGCAAGGCGGGGCATTAAAAATTTCATCGTGATATATTACTGATATTTGTTTCGTTTGGTTTTCAATAAACGCGTATAGGTATAGGGTGGACACATGAGAGAGTGTAATGAATCCCGTTTGCGTGAAAAATTACAAATTCGTTAGGGCCAGGAAAGGGAAACGAGTCAAGTAGTAGGGTAACCAGCTTACGGGGTTGCGCATATATATATATATATATATATATATGCGTGTATATTATATGTATATGTATATTGTATAGAGTCCTGAGGCACGATGATGCATGCAAGTATGTTAATGCACGAAACCTCCGTCCATTTTGGATAGCTATGAATATTCAAGAACATTCACGAAGGTCAGTTTAACGAGTTTCGTTATACCTAATCGGTAATCTTAATTAACCCATCTTAAGGGACTGTTATAGGTAGACAAGATTTTCACAAAGTTCCAGTAATCCTGTAGTACAAGGACTTTGTCAATATGTCTGATATTCGATATTACGTCAATGCTCAGATTCCTCTTAGATTTCCCAAAAATGATGGTAAGGTTTTGGTACAGTTTTTTTTTAAATTTATATATTGTGTCTAATATATATATATACGCGTAGGTTTGAAAGTCGACCAAAGCACGTGGTGGTTCTAGTAAATTTCTGAGTACATGCTGGACTCCCAAAGGACTTTGCCAATTAAAGCATAAAGGAAGAATCCAATTACCGGTTATGTCCTACAGGTTCATTACCTCGTCGGTAAGGAGGGAACTTCTTTTCTCGTTTCTCTGACGTACTCCAGCACTAATTAAAATAAAACATTTTTCTTACGTTCCTTAGCCCATCACAAAACTTATTTCTTTCCCTGTTCTCTTATAACGTTTTTCTTCCTGTGTCTTAGTCTCGTTGAGCCTCGTGCCCTTTCAACTCTCTGATGCGGCCCTGGCCACCCTCACCCGAGTACCGCCAACGCGGTTTCTCCCTGTTACCCAGCTCCAGTACCCGAGAAGAAAGAAGAAAACTGAAGGGAAGCTGGGAAAGGAGGAGCGACGTAGGAGAGGGGAAAAAATGAAGATAAAAAAAATCAGAAGGGAGATCCAGGAATAAGACTGGATAACCAGCTTTGAAGTAAGCTCGCCATTTAGACGTTAAATAAAAATGTTTCCCCGTTTTTCTCGCGCTTGTTATAATTAATTCATGAGATAAAGTTTTTCTTCGGTATTATCTACCATCTACCTACCAGCCTCGTGGCAGGAGGTAGCCGCGTCTATGGTTTATAATGTAAAGTGAAACGGTAGGGCTTTTCTGACGGTGAGCTCCTTTGCTGGTAGGACCAGGAGGTTCCAAAAATTTGCGTAAAATCATAAATGCGCTACGTACTTATATTATCTAAACATCCTGCAGAATACCCATTTTTCCTCTAGGCTTTTTTTTTTTACATATTTTTTATACTCAAGTGCATACATAATATATGTGTGTATATATACATATATACACATATACATACGTTAAAAAAGGGAGAGTGCATTTTTACGGTGTCGAATTTCCTAACTTACCAAGAGCAGCCACGCTTATCAATCCGTACCGGATGTGCCATGTGGCAAACCAAACCACCTATTTTAATGCACTATTACTATGATTTATTAGGACTATCGGAAGTGTAGCAGTGGTACGCCCTGACGCCTTGGGGCATTTGCGAAAAGAAAAAAAAAAAAAAATAGGAGAAAAAGATTGGTATGGGGTGCATGAGGTTTTCATCCATCTGGCGTCACAAGGGAGTGAGTACGTAATACAGTATGATTTACTTAGGAAATATTTTGTGGTTTAAATTTAAGGTGCAGTGGGTGTAAGTGCATTCGATACGTGCAAAATGAAAAAAAAGTTCTAGAGTGTCATCCTCTGTTTCAAAGGACAATGGTTGAATCGAACCAGGATCTAGTTGTGCTTCCAGAAGTATTCTGAAATGCAGGTGACGCTTCAAGAGATTGATTTTTTGAAGTGCATAACTGCTGAAGTGCATGAGTGCATTGACGCAAGGACTGTAAGAATTGAGAAGGTGGTGCAGGGAACGCGGAACCTGGACTGGGAAACGAGAGGCATAAACAATGCAAGTATCTAGCAACGAAGGGGTTTTACCACTTGGCACGTAGGGCTCCCCGGCTCGACGTCCAATTACCAGCTGGACGCGTATCTTCATGGGGGGTCCTACACGCAATTGTTGTATTTCTCCATTGTCCCAACGCGTGATTGGAGCCATTGTTTTTCCTTCTTGTAATTATTAGAGAGGGAGATCGATATGCGGCCTAGGAAAAGATTTTGCGATATCCAAGACAGTGTTTTCTTTACCGTGAATATTTTTTTAAAATCAATTTTCATTGAAATTTATATTTGAAAGCTCATTCTCGAGGTAGGAATTTTTCTTATATTGCTTTGGAATGGGAATAACGGAGCAGGAACGTTGCATTGGAACTACCGATGCAATTCTTTTTTTAATCAATTTTCTAAATCCAGTAAAATACAATGTTTTTTTTTATTAATAATAAAAATGAGAATGAGCACATTTTTTTATAACGTCATACCTCTATTTTCCTCTCGTACTGCCTATCAATATGGAGTGAAATTCCAATCAATGCAGAATGTCGAAATTTAAAAAAAAATCCACACATGAAACGAACCGAGGATCTCCTGTCTGCCGCAGTCAGCTGCCTATCAGTTCAAACGCTTGACGTTTTCAATATTTAAAACTAAAATCCGACTGTGTGCTATCGATCAGTGCGCTCGGAGTTCCAATAAAAGATAAACTTTGTAAAATTCCACCTCTCTCCGTAAAACCAGTGGGAGGAGAAAAAATAATCCAGCACTACTTGCGTAAGATATTTGTAAATATCAAACCAAAAAAATTCATTTAAGAATATGTGTTCAACATTCAATGTATTAAAAAAAAGGGGGGGGGGGGGGAGGGGCTTCTAAACGTCATGACAATATTTTATTTATTTTACAAATTCATATCTCTCTATACAAAATCTACTATATCCAATATGGCGTATAGGGTACTACGTGACCATTCGATAAAATGTAGTTCACAGCCAAAATTTTTGCGGCCTGAGTTTCTCTCTGTGTGACATTTCCCTCTAGCCGCAGGCGCAATAGTGTATTATACTTCCTCGTGGAATAAAGATCCTTTGACAAAACTCTCCCCAGGGATTTGCTGCTGGGGACCACTATATGGCCACCAGGAAATGACTGAACCGCGTTTGGATATTGCATTAAGCTCAAGGCGTTCCTCAAGAAAGATAGGAGTCGCCCAAGTCCTGCTTGTGTTGCAGGTCGTTTAAGCTGAATCCACATGTCCTTTTGTACAGTTATGACGGTAGCAAACGTATCTGAACTCATCGTGTTAATGTGCAGTTACCTTAATTTTCAATTTTTGATCGATTTTAGAACACATTCACAAAGCAGGTCTCTTAAGATAGATAGTTCCATATCTGTACACGCGATAACCGAGTCTTCACTGTTTAAGGATCCCTTGCAGATCGGTCGCGAGCTGTAAGCGATGAAGACATAAAGCCGCGTCCACGTGTAATTTAGAGTTCTTAACTCCCAGTAGGTGGTTGGCTACCACCTGGGGCTCGAGACACCTTACCGTGCCAACGGCTATAACGTCACTTTCTTTTACCCTTCTAGATTCTTTCTCCGCTGGCGATGTTTACGCTCATAATAATTATTTATATTTATATGAATAATTATCGGGTTTGCTTAATTGATATATAATACGTATTCTGCTCCTTTTTCCCGCGTTTATGCTGATTTCGTTGCCGAGCTGTAATTTAGGAGTGCATATTTTTACCTTTCTATTGGAAAACCCGTATGGAATGTTGTTGTGTTTGGAAAAATATAAATTTCGATTTTTTTTTTCAGATGAAAGTGCACTCGTGGTGCAGCGATTGGCGCTTTAACGGAGTCAAGGTTGTGCGCTGAATGCAGGCTATTCGAAAAATGCGGCTTTCGTGCTGGGAAGACATTTGCCGGCGCTCGCGTCGCCAAACGAGAGATAAGTCGACATTCGACGTGGAACGTACGAGGGCCATTACTTTCAATTTATGCTCCCTTCGATTCTTAAATCCGCAAACTTTCGGAGACCGCCCGTCGGCGGATTCGCGTCGACCAAGTCCGCCATTTATTTAACGGCACGCCGAAGATCTCGAGGACGAACTGGCTCCTTAGCTAAGGCGCACACACGGTATTACGTAAATCACGAACATATTACATATCACAATCCAGTCTAACTTTTTTCTCTACACCGTGTACAAAAATTTCCAAAAAATCAATAACTTATCCCACAATTGATCAGCTATCGATTTCTTAATTCCTCTAAAAGACTCTTTTTTTGACATTATCACAACCTAAGAATTTCATTACAGTCGAAGCTGAATTCCCAAACTTTCCAGACGATGAATTTCTTGCACGAGGGTGCTGGAAAGTTGAATAATCCAATGCAGGATGAAATTTCGAAAAGCCAAAGAAAGCGTCGAATGAAGATGAAGGCGGCATAAAGAGAAGTAACGGTCGAAGAGCGTGTAGCAGCCTCTCTTGTACCTAATACGATCCATTCCAACCTGGTGGGATCGAAGTGAATTTTGAAAATGTATGCGCACACGGCCAGATTCACAAGGAGGGTTGTAAACCCTGCCTAAGGCTAAGTTAGAAGGGACCCCTTATTCCGCACTAAATTTCACCCTATACCGCACATAGAGAGCCATCCCCCTTTTGGTTTGTCGTGTGTATACGAGTTCCGTGCCAAGGCAGTGACCCACGAACCAACATATTGGCATTGTTTGAGGAACGAGAATTGGGTGGCGAAGTGGGGTCCAACGATAAGACCGATCGATCCAGCAATTAGAGTATATTAAAAAAAGCCACTAACGATTCTACCTAACAATTTACACCAGCAGTATAATTACCATATGTTACGTGCCAACACCTTGTCGAACTCGTAGACTTGAATTCCACAAGTTCAACCATATAAACAGTGGCACCACTTCACTAAATAACATAATGAAAAATATTTTAATGAGCATTATGAACACCTGGTCTGATCTTTAAATCTTACTCGTTACTACAAGTGCACAGACACCTCGTACAGGGTGAAGTTATGAAGTTGAAAAGGTAGTGACTACACTGTATCGTTGGTCGAGGTTGGCTTCGCTATAGTTAGACAAGCGAAGCGAAGGAGGTGGTATGGCGCGCGGTCTAACCTGGAATTTGCCTCGCGGTCTCCGGATTCTTTGATAATTGAGGTCTAGTCGCGGAGCGGGGTATTTGTTCTCTTCACTTAAATTCGAACCGCCGCGTACATTCCCATATTACGCTGTTTCGTGCTCGTGCGCTTCTCTTATATGGTGCTCGTGTGCTGGTGGTACGGAATGTAGCGTGCGTGCCGCCCACGCTGTACACGCACATGTGTACATACACGCACGGACTCCACGCATATATACACGCACATTCACGCATACCCTTCACAAATTAAACTCACGCACAGCCCCGGGGCGGCGTGCCAACTAATGAGAGACGCGAGGGAGCGCGATGATAAAGTCTCCGGTTAGGTAATGTTCGATCTTCCAGCTACGTACGTACGAATTACATGTCCTGAAGTATCTACCTGATACTTCTTACTTACATCAGTGACTTTTTAGCTGCTCCTTACGAACTGTTTTTTTTCTTCATACTTTCTGCGATTCTTTGTAAAAGATTTTTCGATGAATCTTATAGGAATTGATAGGGTAATTTAATTTTTTTATTAGTATTTAATAATAATTTTTAATTCTCAATATTTAACTGGATAGATATGCTACTGGCGCGGTCGACTTACGGAAAGCCATAAATACTCGGAGCTTTTCGATTTTACCGATTGGCTCCCTGCGGGAGACCGTCGGTTTCTGGTTGCAAGGTGAAAAATAGTTGGTAGTGACGTATTACTTCTGGGGAGGCACGAAATGCTTGGAAATGGCTCTATCGAAGTAAATCTTGGAATAAATCAAGTGTAGCGAAGGTATAACAACTATGAGGATAAAAGAAGGAAAAGAAATTTATATATGTAAGAATGAAATGAAACGGGGCTACTCGTAGTCCTGTGCCGGGGTCAGATGGTACTGGTTTGGGAGGTGGTGATTTCGAAGCATGTTCGCACCGTGGGTGTCCAGTCGAATGCATGATAAGTTCGGAACTAATGTTCTATCACGAATTAAGAGCTGTATCTATAAAGTTATAACAGTCTGAGCTTCTTTATGGAGTGGTATTTTTACGAGGAGGATTATACACGAGTTTTACATGGCTTTTAAAATGTTACTTGATCACGCTATGCGAGTAACTTTTGGGGGATGATGGATTTTGACTAAAAATATTTTTTTCTCCGCTTTACAGAAGGAGAAGGACAAGGCAAAGCGAGAGGGTAGAAGAAGAGAAAGAAGAAGAGGATGCAAGAAGAAAAGAGAAGCGAAGAGACCCGAAAGGCCGTTGAATCTGAGGAAAAGGATTTGTTTTTCCAAGCTGTATCCAAGCAGCTACGAAATACGCTTGAGAAATCGCCTTGTGAATTTCACAGTGAATCCATCGATATTCCATTGGCCATAAGGGGTGCGTTACTCCCCCTTCGAATTCTCTTCTGTACTTCAAAGAATCGTGAAATCGTTCGGATTTCAAGTAGGCAACGAGAGATTAGGTTTGCACGCCGAGGTTCACGGCCGCGAGACCAGAACACGTTAGGCCCGACTAGCAATTTGCATTTTATTATGGCCGAAGCCTTTCGGTTTCGACGGCGGCCCTAAGTATCTGCCAAGAATGCATTATACCTACGTGCATTCTCTTCCTTTTCGATGGGTTATTCGAAAAAACGCCCCCGAGAAAAATCGGCACGATGGAATTTCAAGTACGGATTGGGGCATGTGCTCCTTGCTTCTTTTAAGAATTTCATGCGCGATGCTAACTGCACTGGGAAACCAGTTTGTACGAAGCGTCCACTGTGTATTTACTATGCGCCGTATGCACTTGTTGCATCTATAATCACTGAGTGATACATTTTATACGTTTAGCATAGATTCCTTAAACGGCATGTCTACGAGACAGACACCGATCGGTTTGAAACGTATGTTCAATAGTTTCTACTTTTTTTTTCCCTTCTTCTGGGGTTAAAGAAATGCTTAGTTCACAGAATTCTAGAGGGGTACGTCGAGAAAAAAATTTCAATAAAAGCAGGGCAACTTGTGCTAGCGATTGAAAGTGGAAGAAATGTAACCCTGAAGTCTTTGTAGGCGTAATTCTATCGCAAATTGATAAATAGGCGCATAGACAGAAAATATTTTGAAAGGCCGATTCGCCACGCGCTTAAGTCAACAAGTTCCTCCTCCCTTAGCGACTGAGACGAGTAAACGAGAGAGCGATAGATTGAGACTTTCAATGGATCGAGTGACGAGAGATCGAAATGTTTTCAGAAAAAAAATCACTAGCAATATCCGAATTTCATGGGAGGAAGGTTCCAGCACCTGACGGCCCTAGGCTTTTCGAATTGTCTTGAAAGGACCTTCAAAAGATCGCAAGGATTTGCGGTCCTTCGCATCAATAGGGATAAGAATCGCACGAAGGCCGATCCTTCCTCAATAGATAGACTTACAATAGCATAGCTCTTCTATCGATGGGATTACCTAATGCACTGAAAGGCTGTATTTTGGGCCTTATAAAAGGAGGGCCTTACGTTGCATAAAAGAAAGCCAAAGGACATATCCGTAACCCATGAAAATGTACACAAGATTCGTGACATCGGATGACAAGATAAATTATCTTATCTGTTTTATAGATTTATAAAAGTACAAGCAATGTAATTATAGACATGTGTAATTGGAGCATGCTATTTAAATAGCATGTATGCACGTCATTACATGGCAATGAGTACGTCACTCTTATCTCATGACTCGTATGCGAATTCGCAAGGTGTTTCAAGCAGGTAGATCGTGGAGAAGTTAGGTCATCGCTTCGGATAATTAGGTAATTAGGGTAAGATGGCCCTCGTGGCTATCTTGATGCAGAGAGTAGATAGTCCGTGCAGGTAGATATGTACGCTGGTAGTTAGTATATGTTCATCTAACCACCAATAGATAAACACATACGCAGCTTGTGCGGTGCTCTGGGCTCTGGCTCGTATATACGTAAGCAATTTCACTAGTAATTTCCACCTTACATCGGCGAAACTTCAGCGATAATGCCGCGGTAGTTAAATTGCATTAAACAAGCGAGTTACAGAGTTACAGGAGTTCGACCGCAGGCCGCGACTGACTATGGCGCCAGCATCGCCTATCATAATGAGAATTATTACTTTATTCCTATTAAGCTTATCATTGCTACTCGCTGCTATGTCAGAGGCTGATAGTTTAATTCATTAATATAATATAATAATATTGTTAGACATCTTAGAAATATAGAAATTATAATTAAGTTGTTAATGTAAACTGACTGTAATAATGCTTGGTTTATTTGGAGACAAATATTTTATGTTACAAAGTGCAAGATATACTTAAAGCTTTTGACGTGTTTCTGTGTTTGCGATATTTTATTGGAACGCTGTTAGATGTGAAGTAATGTGTAGATTATTTTGTATAGATATAAGAACCGGCAAACAGCGTATCATTATTTTATTAAACGCTTGGGGTATATGACAGTGAAATGACTGCTTTACTTTACCATGTTATTTTTACAGGACGTTAAACTGTTTTTATTTAAATTTTATCTTTATTTATACTTCTTTATTATCTGCTGTCGCCTGTGACAAACGATGATTCAACTTTTTTGCATTTGTCTCTAATGTTTTATTGCATTTTGCTTATGTAATGCGATTACTTTAATTGTAGGCTTGTCAAAGATTTTTTTAATCTACTTATTCAGTTCGGTCCAATATCTAATGCAGTGTTCTTGCATTCGGGAACTACATCAGGTTATTGTACTCTGCTTATAATATTCTAATCATTCTGGGAAGTGTTATTATCTTTTAACTATGAATAACGTACAAGGTCCTGATATTATAGCTGTGTGAGAATTTACGATAGTTTTTAATTTTTTTAATTAAACGGGATATAATAAATTTTCTTCTATCCTCCCTTCTCTACTCTCTCTCTGGATTCTTTCACTCCGTCGCCGTCGCGGCAATTCTTCCTCCACGTTTCTTCATCACCATTTGGTTCTCTTCGTTTCACGTATCCTCCCGCTCGTTCTATTTGACTTCCTTTGATCTGTGGACAACAAGCCGCAAGCTCGTATATTTTATACACTTTTCACGAAACAGAAGCGTCATTGCTATAGTTTTTATACTCGGTAAAAAAAATGTCCCTAGCGAAAAGTCGCTCACTGCTTTACTCAGATCAGTATTTTTTTTTAGTTAAAAAACTTTTCCATACGGTTGCGAAATATTTTCATATTATTTTTTGCTATATGATTTTCTGGAAAATGTTTTGCAACACATATCTTTGAGACGTTTGTATTCAATTTTTTAAATGTTTTTCTTTCCAATCAGTAAACTAAATCAAAATCTGTTTAGATTTTCCTTTCGCATGAGGTTTAAGGAAAAAATGTGTCGGGGACGATTATGACAACAACGTATCTCTGTACCGACAGCGTCGGACAAATATTTAGAGATACGAGGCGTCGCGGCGTCGGCATCTAAGATGGCGACAAACGAAACACCACGGCAGACATCGTAAGTTCTTATGAAATAATATTCACGGTATATCAGTTCGCATGATTTCATACAACTCAACGTTAATTAACCTATATAATGTAAACTGTATCTAAAATTCGCAACTGCGTTAAATTTATCCGTATATAAAAGATATAACAAGTCATCAATTTGTACATATGAATACGTATATTGCATATATGCATGATATAGAAGGGTTGTGGTTGTCGTAGCTCCAGGGCCAAGAGCATTGAATTTATGATTTTCGATTATTGTTTCCAAGCGATGCCCGGCGGCGCGAGGCCAGATGAATTATCTCTTCAACCTACGACGCACTGTCAAAAACAGAAAGCGACCTCGGTTGTCTTCTTTCCAGTCATACAGGAAGTTCAAAATGAATCTGGTGTTCGCAAGGTTGGTCTTTAGTTTACGAAGATGGATTTTACTTGAAAATATAAAAAGATTCGAAGAAATTCAGTAGCAAACAGGAACCGAATTTACATTTTATTTATTGACATTTTGTGTGTACCCAAATTGATAAGATATTATTTTTACAATTATACTTTTAAAGATCGAATTTGACTTTCGGTATTGTATACAAAGCACTAGCGCCTCTAGCGGCGGTTTCAATTCGCTTCACTTGTACCAATCGTATGGCTCAGCAATGGCCACGGCAATAGGCTCTACGATACGCCCAGGGCGGTTACTACGGAATGCAATCGGGTGGTGGCTTCGTGTATCGAGGGATTTCGTCGTTTCAGTTGCGCTTTACGTGATACGAGCATTACGATATGCCTAGTGTTTCAACAGAGGCTGGGAGCCACTTGAACGCCCGAATGGAATCCAATTATAAGCAGTTAGTACCTTTTGATTTTCAATTTTTCATATCATATTTGGGGATATCATATTTGCAGATTGCTCTTGGTACTATTCCTATTTTAGACTATTTACGATAACTGGTTATCGTATACTATAAATTTCTGTTTATTATATCTCGCGCTTAAGGAATTCTTTCATAAACGAAGTTCCTCATGCAGATTCTCGAACATTTCATGGCGTCGGTTAAGTTTACTCCTGTCGATCGAGTCACGATTTAACATAGGCGTGGTACAGTGCTGTATCTCGGGTACACTCTGCCAAGAAGATGGACGATTTGACCTCTTCTAGTAGAGAGCAGCTCGATTTTCTTCCTAGAGAATTGATCTTGGTAATTCACGATCTTAACCTAACCTAACCTCCCGTTTTAACGATTAACGCTAGCATTCATCTAGAAGATATTCAGACTATGCCATCTTGAGTAAAGAATTTCATTGCCAGTAAAGTTAGACGTGCAGTTTATTTGGCTATTATTTAATTGATATATAATAATGTTTCAGATGCGCTAGAAGGAGACAATCCAAAGCGAATAACAGTGGAATTTCCTGAAATCATAAAACGTCTGGGAGAATATTCCGCCAATTTTCCTTGGGTAACGTATTCCGTTTACATTCCAACGGTTACGAGTATTGTCTGCGTCACGTTACCAGGACTGGAGACACAACGAATGTCTGTTATCTAAACGAGAATGAAGCTCTAAAAAGAAATCGTTATACGCAACGGAACAGTCGCAAAAGTTACAATTGCTGCACATAAACGTTAGCCATATTGTATGGTACGAGCCAGCTATTAATTCCACAAAATCCAGCGTGTGTATAAGCCAAGCTAGATCCTCTTTCGTACGCAATAAACTGCAATACCAAAAACACGAAAATTTACAGAGGATAAAAAAAAAGCATCTACACTCGTACCTCTGGGTAAGTATTAAAAAGAGATAGCTAGTAATGAAATCTGTGAAACCTTATCAAAATCTCGAGGGGAAAGCGGTGAGAATGGAAATAAGACGACGAAAGTGGTGTAGGGTCAGGCAAGCAGGCATTCGGAAAGAAAGGAAGGCTATGGTAGTGTTCCAGTGAAGTTGCAACGATGGTATCCGATGAATCGGTATGTAGAGAGGGAAAGAGAGGGGCGAGCATCGCGGGGATATAAAATGGTAAATGGTAGGGTAGGAGGTCGTAGGTATCGCAAAGGTTTTCGTGGGAGGAATAAGGCTGTGTACTGGGTATAGCTTCTCCGTAGGTTGTAGGGTGGCAGCGTTATAACAGTGGGAATGGGGGGTTGCTGAGGGCAGGGTTGGGGCATCGATCGGACATGCGCAGAAGGTCGGAGGGTGCGGGACATCGCGCTTCGGCATCGTTGGTACCATGAGACGGGGGTGGCAACGTAACGTAACGTAACGTAACGTAAACGCTGCGGCGCTGGCTCCCTATGATATCACTGTATAGGTGCGGGTTGAATGTGCGTATGTATTTAACGTTGCGCACGTGTGCGTGTGTGCGCGCGTACCCTCGGAGCGTCGTCATGTGACTGGAGGCGGTACCACACCCCCGGCGGCGGAGGCGCCACGGCGCCTTTCGCCTCGAGCGCAGTGCGACGTCGCGACGCGCCACGTGCAGTGCTGAGATCTAAAATCGTTTCTTCCCTTCCTTCCTGTGTAACGAGACTCGTCCGCTGCTTTGTATTTGAAATTATCCTGCTCCACCGACGCGCTCCGGGAGACACCATTTTGTTGACAGTGCCAATTCTTTTATCTCGTTTTCATTATGAGACATTCTTGATACCGATTGCCAAGATATTTGCGGGACGATTAGCTACTGCTGATATTTTTAATTTTTTGTAACAAGGATAATCCTTGAATTTTTTTTTATTTCGCTGCAATCGTTATTCAAATTTCGGGGGGCGTATATGCCTGTCTGACTGTTCTGATTAGGATTTTGTTTTTGTTTAGTTTTATCCATAAGAGTGTATATGGATGATTTTTAATGACGTTACTGGCATAGTGTTGTTATCGATGTTCTGTATGTTATTTAATTGTGAGATAATGTCTTAAATTTTTTTTTGGTGCTAATCTGGCTTGTTTTTAAGGGAAAAATTTTATTGAACTTTTTTTCTTTTATCGTGGCGTTATCGGTGATTTTCGCGGTGCTCTCTTCGTCGACGCGTAACTGAAGGTGAGTTGCAGCCGAGGATTTTTGTGCTTCTGTTTTTTTTTTTATTGTCGTTACTAATATTTAGTCGCAGTCAATAATTGTCAATTGCAATTAATCCTGTCGATCGTTCAAGGCTGTGTGACATTTCTTGAGTAATCTGAAGTTTTAGAATCCGACGCGTTTTTCTCTTTTATTTTAAAGATTTCACCGAGCTCTTCTTCTGAGAATAGAACGTTCGGTCGAAAAGTTGATAGTAAAAGAAATTAATTGACTTCAATAAATACTCAACGTATTTGTTGCATAAATTGAGAGAAAAAAAATTAATCACATTGTCCTTCGTTACGTTTTCTGTTCGATCTTTAGTATAAAAGTTAATTGCTTTATTATACAATGAAAACAAAAAAAATAAGCCGAACAAAAAAAAAGCAAAGGTGAAACCGCCAAAATTACGCGAGTGATTGTTACGCGATCGGTCAAAAATATAAATAGATGAAAAGTAAGCAAGAGAAAGGATGCAAAAGGGAGAATAAAGAAATGCGACAAAAGTGAAGAAGAAGACACCGGGGTACCTTCGCGCGAGGGGTTCTGCCCGCAACCTTTCTCTCCGCGGGCATTTACAATTAAAAAGAGGTTGTGCCACCTCTGGGAGCCATATTTAACTTCGCTTAACTAAGTTCTCAATCCGTTGACGGAAGGCCCCCGGGAGTTGAGAACGTCGGCAGTATAATTTATTTTACAATCTTTTTTTCCGTCAATTCCTTCAAGCACCGCGGCGTGCGTCCTTGCACTTCGCTCGGTCCTTTTATTCGCTTCCTTGTATAAGCTTTCGTCACGCATTACGTCATGATTGAAAAAAATTTAATTATCCTTTCAGATACTCGGAGCAAAAATTCGACTAGTTAAAACATTTGAAAATTGCGCCAAGCTCTTCTCGGGATGTGAGTGACAATATTTTGGAAGACATCGCGACGGGGGACACCAGAAACGACAACATGTCTTACCTAGCTCTGGATTCAAATGCTTGGCAGGTATTTATATTGCAATATTTAAATATATATATTTATAATGAAACATGTACTCTGTCGTGTGGCATTAACTTGCAGAGAAAGGAAACTCTTAGGAAAATATTGTCCGAGGACGTTGAAACGTTCAGTTACAGTGGAGCTTGCGACGTTTTAAGCAGTCAGTAGTAAAGGAAGTAGATAAATAAGACGAGTAAGCCAGTCACGGCTTATGAGATTAGCACGTTGTGGCGTCCTGGCTTCCCCGACGGCTTCCAAGTAAATGGATTACTTTCCTCGAACGATGGGTACCCGGGAACCGAAAATGGCGAATTCTCATACCGTCCTGATTACTTGCTCCTTGGTGTCATGAATATTTATAAGAGCCATTTCCGTTCGCGTGGAATATCAAGCCGAGATGGCTGCCACGGCTCTTTGTCGAGTTTGCGCCAGTCACTTGGCTGCCAGTTTCATTATCTGACAATAGGATTCGTCTGGTTCTCTTGGTTAGTTTTACTTGTTTCATTGGTTAATCATTTTCTATTTTATATGCTTACGTACGCGATACCAATCATCGAGGACGCATAATTATTGTTGATTTTCAAGAGAAAATTAATATGGATCGTCTTCGTTCTGTGTGATCATGTGTGTTTATTTAGAATGACTTTTTTGAATCAGGTAATGAATGACTTGATGACATTTTTTAATTATATAGTTTTTAAAGCTTCAATATTTAGACCTCATATGCACAACTGCTTGCAGGGACTGAGCGTTGTAGTTTCTGGTTGTTCGGGTACCGGAAGACGAATTAGGGATACTCTATCGTATGCTGAATCTGTGCTTGACTTTACGACTATCTTTAATGAATTAACTTTAGTCTGAAGCATTGCCAAGAAGGGATCGATAGCCTAATGCCCGTGGCGAACTTTGCACAAGACGGAGTTAAATTATCTCGTTCGTTCGCCATTTTTCTTGCACAATTTTCTTACCGAATTGGTACGTTTTTTAATCCGTCTTTTATATTTTTTTTTTATACGAACAAAACGCACTTCATAATACTTGCAAGATTCAAGGACCAGTCAACGTCCTCAGGATAGATGGAGGAGTGGCTTTGAGGAACGCCTAGGGCTAGATGCAGGAAATCGCCGGAAATCGCGCGCAGTAACCGGAAATGTGAGACCACGACCTTGTCGAAATGGGGGAAACGAAGTTAGCTATCCCTTACCCAATTGGATTGCCACTCAAAATTTCAAGCTTTGCTCAGCATCCACCTGCGGAGTCGTATGCAATTTATTCTATATTCTCTAAGACCTTGACTATAGGTATCCCTGAGATAAACTGTGATCCTGACGAGTTGGTAGGATCTTGGTACTTGCTAGTGCTTATTAATAAATTTGAAAATTTTTCATAACTTCAGGTCACACCGGTGAATATGTTTCCATCGGAAGTCTTCACGTTCTCCAAATCCTCGAGATTACCAATGAGAGAGTCAAGCACCACTTCGTTCAGTCTATGAATCCTGATCCTTTGTCCAGGGGGGTCGATAGTCCTCAGGAACGAATCGGGGTGACTGTTTGTGCCTCTGGGGGTCTATGGAAAGAGATATTTGCAGACTTTCCAATAAAGTATGATCCTGACGCGTGGCGAAGTTGAGTGCCGGGTTGTGTCTTTCCTTGTAATAACAAGGGGACACACCGCGAAACTAATACCTTGCTGTAGTGACGTGCGTGGTGGACCTAGACTTGTGAATAATCTAAAGACCGCTTTGCTGTTATAAGTTGCACGCGTTTCTGTTGTTTGGAATAAATTGGCTGCGACGTTCTTACAGAGCGTGGGAGAATTTACGTAGACCCGGACAGTTATTAAAATTGAATATTTACACACAGCAGAATATCAAACCGTCAGAATCGAAGTTACGAATATATGTGCAATTTCTCGTTATCAAACTCTAATACGTGATTCACTAGTTTGCATAGGAGAGACAGTTGTGAACAGTTGGTGGCAACATCAAAAACCTACCGTACTTCAAAGTCAGCGATCGCTGAGCCACGCAATAGGGTTAAGGGTCGTAGCGACAGAAGTGAGTGAGAGAGAGAGAGAGAGAGAGAGATGATGCTAGCGTGGTGGGGTACGAGAGCAATCGAGAGGGACGTCGAGGGAGGAAGGGTGAACGAAAAATAAATGATACCCGAATTAGTGTAATCGCGTGATAGTTTGCAAGGGAAATACTCGGCGCGGTCCCCGACGGAAAATTGCAGGGGACGACAAATTGCATTTCAATTTCATTTTGGCTTGAAATAACCGTTAGGACGTATTAAGGTGGCTAGAGAGCTATGTGATTAGACTCTGACTGTGCCATAAAGATGATCTCTGATCGATCGGTTGATAATGACTTTACACTAACGAGAAGATCTTTCTTTTTTATTCTAGAAAATTAGGTCAGTCACTCAGGCTTGTCTATCTACGAGGTGGACTGTGTATCCCGTCCATCTTGTAACCTTGTATGCGCCATTTGGTAAAGCTGGGAGGTTATTCGCTTTTGAATAAATTACAACGTGGTGACCGAGCACACTCGTCGGCTTCCACGTATCCCGACTGGATCTCGTTGTTTAACCCAATGACAATGCGACAGGTTCGCCGTGAGTCCCATTCACATTGAATGCTGGAGCCGATACAATGGCGGAGGTACTTTGCTTGGTGGGCTTCAAGTACATTCTTCAATAATTCATAATACAAATTCGGTGCTGCTGACGCCTCTGTTGTAACATGTACACATAATGTGTTGTGTGTATATTGGATGGATAAGTACCTTGATACAAAATAACTATTATGGTATCATAAATTGTGAAAGATTTTGGAATATTTGAAAATTTTTATCGTCAGGTTCAATCTCATGTAAATTTTATCTTTCTGCAGGATATACGTTTTCCAATAACAAGAATGTCGTCGCTAGTGAATTTGTCTGTCCATTCAGTTGGCGCTGACGCGTCACCTGCAACGGACTGTGATCAGTCAAGCGACGTCGGCTTGTGTTTTGCTCTCTATTCCGTTCTGCTTCCAGTAATTAAGACTCGAGTGTAAAACGAGAGAGAGAGAGAGAGAGAGAGAGAAAGGGAGACAGAGGGATGACACTACCCCTTTTGTTCCGCCCTTTTGAGAGACCGGTGGAGCAGCTAGTAGCAGAGCGAGTAGCGAGTAGAGCGAAGTAGCATTTGCAGGAGGCACAAAAGGAAATAATGACTAGTCCAGTGTTCAACTAATATTTGCCTCCGACTTTTCTGAGATTTCACGGAGATCCTACGAGAATGCTTGGGCAGCCTTTTGTCACGAAGACTTTGAATCTCTTCGGACGTCGCAATGCATGGACGTTGGGATAAACGCCGAGTCACGTATACGTCTTAGCTTCGCAGCCGTTGAGGACAAAGGAAAAATAAAATATTCAGTTTTCTCGGATCCAAACAATGATCAGAATCGTATTCTTCTGGCTCTTCTCTTGTATTCTCTGATTTTTGGATATTGGATAACTTCTTCACTTCTTTTACATTCACGTTAGTGGCACCTGATAAATACACGCGTGACAAAGCTATAGATTTTTTAATTGACTATACCATTATCAATCTTTTGTATAAAGTTCCACGTGTAGTAGAGTTTCTCTCTATATTCCCAGTAATTAACAAATGTATATATAGATCATTGCCGTACGTTTATGTTAATTCTGAAAATTTTAGTAAGACTCAATAGAAATTTAATTAGTCAACAGAGGTCGAGGGGCTGACTAGGCGAAGAAGTAGCCGGAGGAGGAGAGTCTTGCGCTTTACTGTAAACGACACCAGGTTGACGTATTTGTCATCAGGGATGAGAGCATCGTGAGGCTGCCCAGTGAATTCACCCCTATACTCAGTTTAGTGGTACCGATTGTGCGGGGTGACGCCGTTAATGGTAGTGGGGTTGATGCCGCCAGTGGTACTGGGGTTACTGGTGGTCGGTGGTGGTCGCTCCTATACTAGTACCAGTACCGACGACGGTGATGGTGCCCTCCTGGTGGTGGTGAAATCGAGTTAGCCAAATTAACCATGAAATAGACTCCCTCCGCCCCAGTGTCTGTGTATCTCGTCAAGCTCCCATGTTCACCTCGTCGTTATGCTACTTCAAACTAGCCTCAATATTGCCTGCGTAGATTCTCCTACGCGTCCTTACGCACACGACGTGCACAGTGAGACGTGTAAAATATTTGGAGTTCCATTTAGTTCTTAGCGTTCGCCCTTGTATCTTTAATGGGTTTAGAAAAAGAAATTTCAACTTCCGAGGGCCAATCGTATTTCTTGCCGGTTCTCAGAAAGGATATTTACCCATGATTTCGAATAATCATACGTCTGTCTCTCTCTTGTTCACGTAAGTAGCCACGAGTCCGTCTCTCTCGCACTCGTGGCGAGCGTAGCGAATTCAAAATCTTAAAGGATACAGAAAGGCCCTCGTGTCTGATAAATAACATTTCAATTTCAGCTGTCAATTGGAATTTACATACCGCCTGATGGATTTCATCTGGATATTGTCACGCGACGATGCACTTGAAATGCACTCTGCATTCTGCACCGACAGCTGCCAAACTCCGTGCGCATTTCGACGCTCTTGCCGTGCCGGGATCGCATCTCGTGATTCATGGACCCGGTGATCCCATTGACAAATAGGAGGACGGTGCCCGGCCTTTTTCTCATTAGCGGCACTTTGAACTAACCCGCCCACCTTATGACAAACTAGATTAATTTTATCTCTTAAAGAAGACCGCCTTCTTCGATCGTTTATTAGAAAATTACAACTGTCAGACAAGCGGATCATTCGGGCTCCGAGAGGAACCTTATGGAAACGGAAGTTCTCTCAATTAAGAATCTTGCGGCTGCGGTACTTCCTCTGGTACTTTTTGGCTACCACGCGAAATTAACTGCTAGCGTTTTGAGTACTCGTTGATTCTGTTTACCTTACTTGCAGTAGTGGGAGACAAGAACGTGCCAGGGAATTTCAGAACGTACCCTTTATGGCTGATTATTTTCATGCGTCATCTCATTATGCACTGTAAAAAGCGTATATGCCTTGTATTTTACAAGTATCTTTATTGCACCATGCTATTCATATGCAGATATCCAATGGTGGCCCCTGAAAGGCATCTTATTGCATAATTTTACTGATAAAAAAAAATAGAAATCCAGTTCGAAAGTTCAGGAGTGGGATACGCTGCGGTTTGGATGGTAGTTTTTAGAGGGATGTTGAGGAGGACGTTTATAACTCACGTCAGGCAGGTAATTAGCCGCTCTTGGCCAGCTGTAATGGACCTGCTAAGGCACTAAGCGAGACCCTTAACTTATTTAAATGAACCAGTAACCCATGTCGGTGTCCAACGCCTGCCAGACACGAGGGTAATATAGAAAATCCATTTATAAGCCACTATATTTTTGGATACGTTGTTACGTATTATTTTATTTATTTTTTTACTTATAATTATCTATTTTCAAAATTGTCTCATTTTTTATTTTTATTTTTTAAAAATTCCATCGTCATAGACCGTTATCAATGAGTGACGTGTGGCTCTTGTTAACACAGAGACGAAGAGGTTCGAGGGTCAGCGACTCCTCGCCTGTATGTTTCAAGGATTTTAATGTAATTCGTCCAGAGAGAGAGAGAGAGAGATAGAGATATTGATTTTATGTTGAAGCGTAAAAGTGTGATTTGAATTTTGATTGCGGCCTGGGAGAGATCGCGTAACAGGATAGTGCACGCTTTGCCAGGCGCACAAGGGCCCTTCAAACATCGCTTACTCAACTAGAAAATTGAAGGAATACACGCTTTAAAGCGGCCAACCGATAACGACCAAGACGAGCCCGTTAACGATTTTATAGAAGCTCCTTTGGTCCTTTCGAACATGGTACTGACTCCTTCGTTGCACTTGACCGAGTCCCAAGGAACGCCGGGAACGAAGTACCGAAATTAGTCGACAGGTGACACCGGCGTCGCTCGTACGAACAATTTCACGACTCGTGATCTCTTATTACGTACAAGACGAATGGGAGGAAAGACGCTCGCGAATTTGTAGCTTTTGCGTAGGCGTAATTCCTAGAGAGTAGATTTCGCAAAGATTATAATCTTCGACCTCGCATAATTGGATAATGATACGAATGCATGGATATTATTATAAATAGATGCTAATCCGGCGTTAGTCGTAAAACGGGATGACTATAATCTATAGCTCGAGTATAGGTATTAAAGTATCATCACAGACTGTTTCCAGGTATTGCATTTTTAAGGGCCCTCGCATTAATTTCATCCATTTTGTCAACGGACTCTCTGCATACGGTTTTCCCTCAACGCTTTTTTCGTCCACTTTTGAACTTCGCTTTTTTCCCCAACTTTTACCTCCCCCAGTAGAATTACCTGTCCATGCAGAGGAATCTCATAATTATTATTTTCAGGACACCCGTTCTACGTATCTGGAGAACGTATTCATCTCGCCAGTATCTGATATCTAGATATAATTATCTATTCGCTTCGTCCATCTAGATACTGTATAAATTATGGTAATCGAGTTTCAATGGGGTAGTCGTCAATATCTATTGTCAATGTGACGTTAAAGGCGTTATCTGTCTCTCTCTTTCTCTTTCTTCTCTCAAGACGAGATGAAAGTGATGAAATATCGTTAAACAAACTGGCAAGAGGAACAAACTAGCTGTTAATCTATCTGGTCCACCCTTACACACCCACCGTGACTCTTCCTGTCCTAAGAGCATTTTTTTTCCCCCACTCTGGACCCGTGGTCCCTTTTTTTGGATGCTGCTCTAATATCTCGTGGCTCCAATTAGTTTCGAATGGTACCGTCCGTCCTGTCCATCCATCCCGTTGTTCTACGCTGTTTATTCGTTCACTCGTTCGTTCATTCCTTCGTTCATCGGTCGGATGGACGGAACGCTCGGACGGTCGGTTCCTTCGTAACCCTCAGCTTCATTAAGAAACGGTAATGCGTTTTGTTTCTCTTCTCCGCTCTGAGAAGGGAACGAGCTAGGGACTCTTTTAATAATCCCGCAGCACGCTCAGAGATTTATTATTTTCGGACTACGTTGCTGGATAAGTCCATATGGCTGATGCTTCTGCTTCTCTTCTTCATCCTTTTTTTTTCTTTATTTTTTTTTCATACTCTTTCTTTTACTTCACTTTGTCTGTCCTTCCCTCGTGGACTTCTGCGACGGTTATACTGGGTGACTTTTGATGATTTGGAAAATTGCATGGGTGTATCGAAAGAATGGGTTACTCGTAGAAAAGTTTTTCTTCATATTTTTCTAATACTGAGCTGAATCGATGAGGATTCTTTTTTGGATATATATATATATGTATATATATAGTACCTACTAATTTTTCTGTGTGTGGCTCGAGATTGGCTCTGAAGAAGAATTCGTACCATACGTAGGAGGCTCCGGCAGCCACGCTCGTTTGGTTATAATTCTTCAGGGACGAAGATATAAGCGCACTCGGGCCTTTTGATTTAACGAGGTGTAGTGTCGGTTATACTATAAACGGTATATCGGACTGCTATAAACCAAACGGTCGAGTCGGTAAATTAGGAGCTGGAACCTTTCGCTAGAAGCCCCTAAAAATACAATTAACGAGTCGTTTAACGGGATCCTGCAGAGGTCGCCACATCCTTCTTGGGTTTCCAACTGAAAGGACCTGGTCAAATGAAAAATCCTTTAGCCAATATAGGCGTCCTGGGCATCCGTTGGCTTAGATCCTTATAGTTGAGTACTATTTTTTTAATTTTCTTTCTAAAGTTCACTGCGCCTTGTCACTGTCTAATCGTCCTTATTTTATTCCAGAAACTCAGGATTAGCTTTGTTTCTCACTCGAGTCCAGGATACACGAAAGTGCCAGTGAATGAAAGAAAGTGAAATCTTACCACCAGACACAAAAGTATCTGGACCATTTTTCTGTGCTACTCTCTCGTGCTTTACGTACTACAGACCAGGTAGTAGTACCAACGCTAATCCACAATAAATCACCCGTCGAATCTTTCGCTTAATGAGTTTTAGTGGCGGGTTTCACCACTCGTGATTCATTATCTTTTTTAATCAATTTATTCACGCCACGCTTCTCTTCGTCTTATTGTATCCTTGCTGTACCTATCTACCTACCTGCCTACCTACCTACCTACCTGCTTTCAGACTATCGACCATTTCTCTATGGCTAACCTGATATTGTGCCAGCAACGGATGCTTTAAAGTTCAAGCAACGCTTCTTACCTACGTGACCAGAGCCTGTACCATTCTCCATGATCAAGACCTTGATACTTATTATACCCGCTGGTAATCCTTGGAGCCTGGCCATGGCGGCCATACATCCGTCATACGACTAAGAAGCCTGCCCCGGCAAGGAAGGGATGAGAGAAAAGAAGGAAGAGAGATCAGAAGGTGTCGGAGGTGAAGCTCCATGGGGTGCGACCCCCGTGGCGAGCACGCGACTCCTGTCAGAGCCTCCGTTTTTAAAGAACATAACAGTTACGTAATAAGAACGACTCCCGTCCTTCATTCCGTACGGCGTTGCGAATATAGAATTTGATTGATTTTTCGCAGTCTGATAAGGCGCGTGCGCAACGTGAAATTCTAGATTCTTAGAGTTTCGTATGAGCGAAAAATGCCACGACACTGCCTGGGACCAGTGTGTGTTAGTTGATACCGTTTTGTAGAAATATTTAGTTTTCTTTTTTTTTATCCTGAAAAATATATACAGTCGAATGGGAATTGGTAATGAAGTTAGATACCGAATTAGTGTGTAAGCTAATTATCCGGGAGAAAAAATTCGGTGAAGGCTCACCTCGCCGAAAGACGGATCTATTAGGGCCTGGCTCTTGGCTACGGTGTAGGGTTAACCCTGTAATTAACCGGTAGCTCTTTTACTCGCGAGAGAGCAACTCGGAGCGTTTAACGGTCTGCTTTTATTGGCCGCTTATTGGTTATTTTTGGTCGGGAGTGCCCGGAGGCTACGGCGCCTTTGGCTGCCGGAAAACGGAAGTGCAACGTCGAATCCCCGTTACACGAAAGGCGTCCGCATGCCGGTATCAATGAGCGGCGGTGTACCCTTGAATTTACAAACCACAAAATCTCTATTAATTCCCATAATTTAAATTCGTTGTACAGTAGCGAATCACCGGATACGAATAACATGCTCCGTTTGGTCCTGCGTATTTGAAAAGTTTCATCTCCCGGCTCTTCTTTGAATTATTCATTTCTTTTTTTTTTCACCACTTTTTATCTCATTAATTATTTATAATGCCACGTTGTTCGTTTTTCTTGTTAAAATTCTTCGTCGAAATTTTTTTTTTGGCTTGCCATTTTTTTTTCCTTCGTTCCATCTGTATAATTTATCACGAAGGCGCGGGTGTGATTCTTTGTTTTTCACGGTAACAAAGTGTACGCGACGCTGTGGCCGTAGAGCGAATTTTATTAATAATACACAGGAAAAAAGTTTGCCTGTAATTTATGAAAGAAGAGACACGCGCGCATTCACACCGCGCACGTTACGCATGCGACCCACGCGGCTCCTTGTCCTATTCGTTGGTCCGTTTACTCGCTGTCGTCAAGTAAACCGAACCCCGTCTCGTTTTCGGGCTCGATGGCGCAGCTACACTTCAGCTCTAGTGACGCTCAAGAGGGTTGGTGAGGAGGGTTGGCTATAACGGCAAACCTTTACAGTATCATGATTTTAGGATCGCACGTGGCCAACGTGGCTGTTTTGTTTGCTAAGCGAAGAGCCTCTCGATAGCCTTGTTCTTTATTAGTCGCTCCTACCTATTAGTTACGTTCCCTCTTATATCTATACGTTGGATAAATTGAACGCGAAACCGTCCCCATTATCATTGTACGCCTGTCAATGATTATCAGTTTTAGTATCTGCTGGAATAATTAACGTATAGAAAATATTGCTGATTTTTTGTTATCATCGTTTCAATTAAATTCCAACGATATAAGGCTTTGATTGATACAATTATTTCATTTATTTTACAAAGCATCGTACTCGTGGTTGAATAATTTTTATTAATGATTTTTTTTCTTTTTTTTCTCTAGTGTTACTTTGAACGACACTGATTGTTTTGAGAATAATTATGGAAAATTATGGATATTCTATATGGCGTTGGTATGGATATCATGGCGTATCGTGTCTCTCGGAAACCTAAAACTGCTGGGTAATTACGGTTGGCCCGCGACTGAACTTGAACACAGGGAGCACGAAGGGCCCCTTTTTAGTTTCCGCCACGTGCCAGCACGTGTCTACGGGGTCCTGTAAAAAGGAAACTGACGCTAGCAACTTGAAGTGTTGCTGATAGTCGGTGTTACTTGCAAAAGGCTGCTAGCTGGATTTTATATGCTCAACACTTCAACGCTCTATACTCGACATACGCATAGCCTAAGAGCCGTAGATTATCGACTTGCTGATTAAGTGATTAAAGACGTCGTTTAGCAGTTCAGCATCGACTGATCATTCCAAGGTATGAATGTGCGTTACAATTTCACACGTGAGAAGAATAATGAAACTGTCTTTACATAAGTCTCTAAATATACCAGACGCACGTTTGTTTCTCCATTTGCCACAAAGTGTAACGAAGCTTCATTGATCTTGAAGAAAAGGTTATATAAAAAAATAACGAATAACGTCCATTTCAAAATTTTCAGCGTACACGCAGAAAAGTTACACGTGAAAAAGTTAATTTCTCTTCAGACGTAAAATTCAGATCATCCAAATTGGTCCATTCTCCTTCGAGTACCAAAAAACCTATAATTACATAAATCCTTTATTTTTTAGTGCAAATTTATCTTATTTAAAAAATTGTACTCAAACCCACCATACAATTTTACCATAGCTCTCGGCTTATTCTGTACTGACAATTATTATATTTCACAAACCATACTCAATTTTTGTAATGACCAAAAAAAAAACAAAGAGTCAGGCAGCTGGTATATTTTTTTCTTATATTCCCTATAGATATTATTTAGCTATGTTACTTATATCAGGCTGACTGTTATACCCGTTTGATTATGTTATTCTCATATACGTATGTGAGTTTAGAGCTTTGGTGACCTAGTTAGACATTTGAATTGTCAGTATCCACAGATACTCATAACTGGTACCCGATTGGTCTCCATTCTTCTTTATCGTCCTAGTCGGTCTTCGGCCCCAAGGTAAAAGGTGCCGGACTGTCGGCTACCACCGAAACAGTAACCGTAATACCCGGTGTCCGAAGTAAGTAGAGAGCGCGAACTATTCGGAATTGTTATCCCGAAGCAATCACGACACGTGGGATTTGGGACAGCTGCGCGCGTGCTGCGGATAGCTTAACATTGAAATATGCTAAGTGCTTTTGAAATGGCCAAAAAGCCTCCATAGTCCCGCGCATCTCTCTTGTCTCCCTCGCTCCTTTTCTCTCCCTCTTTATCTCCTCATACTCATTGCCCGCGGCACGAATATTTCACGAAGCATTTTTGCACACGATTTAACGTACCGCCGCTCTCATCGACGTTCTCGTGTAAACGCGTCGTTCTTCCCCACACTTTTATTAGGAACGCGTCTTCACGGTGTCGCACGACCTGGAAATTTCATAACGACTACGGGAGTCAGTTGGGAATCTACAGATATCATTTTAGGCCTATTATAATTTTATTGTTTATTCGATATGTATTAAAATTGGTACGGTAGATACTTAGTGCCAGTGGGAATTTTTGAGGTTATGGCTGACCATCCACTCCGAGTCTAATGGCCAATGGCCTTAGGATATGCTAGAGTTGTTTTTGGACGCTGTGTGCTATTGTTTAATTATGTAATAAAATTATTACAGTAATCTGACTAAACTGGTATTAGTATTTTTATATTGAATTCAAGGTGTTTTATTTAACATAAAAATGTTGTTCTCGCATGTATGATCCTTTGAGGGATCATAACCGCCAAGATGGCAGATCGAAAGCACACGTGGTGGTTGGCCGCAAGCACCCTTTATGTGAGAGACGATACCGTCGCTTCGAGGGTGGGTCGAGCTTGGATACTGAGCCGATAGCTTCGGGCTGATAGATGTTGGCTAATTATGTGGCCGAGTCTTGGCCTCGACTGGTCAGGAAGAGCAGCCCTTCCTTCCCTTCCATCTTGACTCTCCCTGTCCTTAGCGTGTATACATGTATAGTCATTTGCATTATATGCATACATATATATTGTATATGACTACCCATTGACATCCTTGAAAACATTAAAAAAAATTTTTTCTAATTTCTATAATAATATCGCTACCAGTTGGCTCCGTGTAAACGTGTCTGACGATTTAATGATTGAATTTTATTAACGACCGCTTTATGGGTTTTAGATGGCGATATGGAATTTTGTATTGTTTCTACGCCAATGTTGCTATCGCTGCACAAGTATATAATCGCAATGCCGTTTCTTAATTCGGCGAGTCGAGCTGCGAGAAAATTGCTCGCTTGCCGCTCTGATGGAGAGGAGAGGATGAAGCAGTTCCGTCCGAATGGCCATTACATGGTCCAGCTAGAGAGATGGTAGTGATGCTGTGCAATGGCTGGTCGGGTAGTCGCGGTTATCATTGGATAGGAAATTTAATTGGGTACAGGAAGCATTGTTCGATGAATGGTGTATGATTAAAAATGAAAATTTTTTATCGGATTCTTCCGAAGAATATCCGTTTGATAATCGATTATTCATTTTCGTGATTGATTAAAGATACTCACTTTATCGTAAGATTCATGGAACTTGTGGATTGGCAGATTTTTTTTGAAAAATTCTCATGTTCTCGATTACGCCTGAAATTCGTGGAATGAGTAGCACGTCTCTTCGCCCCATCTTTACTGATAACACTTTGTTCGCAGCTGGATGTATTTTCAACTTGCGGCTGTTGTTTGTGTTTTATATTAGTAGTCAATTATTGGAGTGGCAGCGCCAGTCAGCCTTTTCACTTCCAGCCTAAAGCCAAATTCTGATCTCTCTCATCTGCTCTAGCGCTCTTCTTCCTTCTCTTCCTCCCCTAATTCTCTCTCTCTTTCTCTCACAGCACCACGATTACGTAGAAATTTTCACAATCTAAAATTCATCCCCAGTAACACGACTGTGATTAGTATTAGAATTTTTTTTTTAAATTGATTGTTTATAACGTATAATAATCCGATACCAGGAAATGTCTATCAATCTTTTTTTTTTACACGGTCTACCAATAATTATTATTGGCACGAATCGAACCGCGTTCAAACTCCCTCGCGAAAGCCGCACGTAGGAGATCGCGTGCGACTGGACCAAGAGCATCCGGCATTCTCTCGCCAAAAATCTATGAGTTCTCTATGGTTTTAGTTTACGCGGAATCCATTATCTAGCCCATCCGTGGCATGGGAGTAAATTATACAGGGAAATATTTTAGTAGCAAGAAATCGGTAGTCAGTATATATAGGTATCGTTGCCCTATTCTCATTGGCATATATACATAAAATATATATATATACATATATACACACATCAGAAAGCACTAACGTAAAACTGATCAATTTTCGATATCATGGAAATTTCTTAACCTTAGCTGTGACGCCTTCCCCCAAATCTGTACTAAGTATCGAAATATTAAAGATTCACGAAATCGAAGATTCGTGCGTGCGAATTACGTATTATTCATTTCCAAAAAAAAACCGTCTAGTTCCGAGTGACGTTTCGAATCGTGCACCCCGTTATATGATGTAAAGTCATACCGCCATATATTCTTATATACGTGTACATGCTCCATGTTCATAAAGCATGCTTAAGGGTATACATATAGGTATGTAATCAACACAATGTAAATTCGTTTTACGAATATGAAGATGATGGCGCTTCCGTCGCTTTTCGAGGATCGAATCTCGACGCCTTGGGACAAGCAAGAATTATTTCGTCGCGACCTTGAATACCGCATCAAGAATATACGTATAGGTTCGCGTAGATCTGAGAAGACCCATGAGTCCCGAACGTGGAGGCGTTCGTTCGGTGGTACTGGCCCTGTAATTGGGCCCAAACTCTTAGCTCCGCTCGAGCAGCCAAAGATTATACACCCGCATGTCCCGAGGGTGCCCAGGGCCAAGCGCTCTTGTGTGATATATTATACTGCAGATACCTATATCTGATTCACGAGGTGAAACCGTGTAAACGGTGTAAACGGTGTAAACTTTTAGTCGTGTTCGAGAGGTCCAGACATCAAAGACGGTTTCACCCGTTTTACCTGGCGTTCTTGTGGGGCGGATCCACGTCTAGCGATCCTCGCTCCACGATAAGGGCGCACGTCGATCGCGATCGCCGTCTATCCGGATCGGCACCCCGCGCGCCATTGAAAACTCCCAGTGCCTCAGATTCTCAAAGAGACTGTTGCTTGGTTAATGGAATTAAAAGATTTTCAACATCGTGTAAAAAAAATTTGCATACACAAGAACATTGCAGATCCGATCGACGGATGACCAAAGGGCTGGACCTTGAAATTTTCGTATTTCCTATACCGCCCGCGAGTGCGAGAGAGACGGAGCGATTGTCTCAGTAACGAGCGAGACAAGGACGCGAATAGCTCTCGTCAAAATTTTTAATAGATCCTTAGAATCGACGGACGCTATCTTGATCTGGGTTTGGTATCGGGCTATGCTGGGATGAAATTCTTAATATATTTTTTTTATTTTCCAGTTGCAATAACACCAAGTTCGTTCTTCATCCTGGTTCGTTGCCATCTACCGCCCGTAACGTGTACCGCGGTACGTTTGTAATTTGTCGGAGGATACCAGCCACTCCCGTCTTCGAATTGTCTTGGAAAAAAAGAATCAGGGATAAGCGGTGCGCGGCTCTCGCTGATGTGGCCACGCCCGTGGCGGATTCTTGATACGTAACTCGTGCGGTGGCTCGACCTACCAGACCTCTACCGTATTCTCTTACTCTTTTCAACATCCTCCGTATCGGCGAGCATCTCCCGACGATGATCTCTCTTCAACATTTCCTCCTACTCCTTTATCCAGTCTCGCCATCTCTCTCGCTCACCTATACGCCTCTCCTCGTAAGATTACACGCTTACTGGTTTTATTGCAATTGAATTTCCTCCAATCCTCCTCCTCTTACTTTGTTATTGTATATACATATACGTGTATACATATATGTACTGGCCCTCTCTTTCCTCCATCTTGTTCACTGCTCTCTCTCTCTCTCTCATCTCTCTACCTCGCTTATGTGAAATTTCTTTCTCTTAGCTCAGTACGTGTATATGGATTTGTGACTTCCCTTCCTTTCTTCCTCTCGCAAATCGAGATACTGTACGCATTCTTACAGCATCTCCGGTACCGGAGTCACGCTGTATCTTCTGGTACAGTCTTCTTCGTCCTTAATGCCATGCAGTTTTGTATCAGGTGAACGCTTCTCTTGATCCCTCTCTTGCTCTCTCTCTTTCTCTTACACGTGTTTCTACCCTCGTACCGTCTCCTTCTCTTCCTCGCGACTGCACTCTCCCGCATGAAATATTTTGCTCTCTTGTGTCTTTTTGCTCCCGTATCCCCCTTGGCTTTGCTTTTATATTACGAGTTTTGCTCTTGCACGCGGCCGCTCTTGTTGCTCTTGTAGCCCCTGGCTCAAAAAACCGATGCCTCCTTGATCCCCTAATTACAAGATGGCGGACGCGCGTACATGGCCGGCTAAAGTCGTGGCGCAGGTCGCTTCGCTGAACGTTCGCTACGGATAAATTTCCTTTCGACAAGTTTTTTTCGGGGTAGGGGAGTTTTTTGAATTACCGATGTGAATCCAAAGTATTCCAAAGGGGTATAGTAAGTGGCTATTACTGTTAATCGAGCTTTAGGGTGACTATGGGGCGAGGTGGTTGGGATCTTTCTGATCCATTTGACACCTTATCGAATCCCCAGGGAGCCACCTTGGCATTTTTCCCTTTTATCGTCCACTCTGTTACAGCGACGTTATCGGACCCTGTGACGTCATTTGATGTCCACTTCGGACTTCTATGGGCGATTACCGTAGTGTTGGAATCTAGACTGGTACGCGAGTGGGAAAAGTTTTTCGATGCCCCGGAGACGTTCGAACGACTGGAGCTTTTCTTCTGGATCAGATTCTTGTGATAAACCGTCTGAAATCAATGGCGACGAATGAATGATGGAGAAAGGTCTGAAGCAAGAGAGGGAGAGAGAGAGAGAGAGAGAGATAGAGAGAGAAGCTGGAAGAGAGATTACACAGTGACCCCACCTATGTGATGTAAATGTTATCCTACTTTGTTTTTGCTCTTTGTGAAATTACCTATAGTGAAAGTATATAGAAACCAGGACTACGTTTCTAATAGCTGATGATCGTGCTTAGTTTATTATGCCTAATGCTAGTTTTCTATGTATGTACGACTTTACGGGTTTACCCGAAAGCTACGAACCACCAAGTATCTCACTGCGTCGCAGCCCTGGTACATGGGGGCAAATCTGAAGATGATGATTGGTACGTACGACCTGGGTCGATTTTTCATTAAAACGAAAATGGGGTCCAAAACGTCGAAGAAGATCGGTACCAGGTAGAGCGCAGGCATTGTTTCGAAGATAAGTCGCCCGAAGGGTGTCGGCTTCTTCAGGGTGCTGGCGTCCTACTGAGCGGCCCACGCGGACTGCTGCTCATCGACATCCCGACAGCCCCAGGACTCAAGAAGAGTCAGAGCCACTACGAGCGTGTTGTACCATCCGCAACTCGTGCTGCGCCTACCGGAGGCCAGCAGCATCCCTGCCCACTTAAAAACCACCTACACCCTTTGGTTGGGCCCACCGACTCCTCGGGAACCACATCTTCGAAGCAATCCTCATCTTCCCCTCTCGTTCTCTCTCTGGTTCGACTGGATGGCGTGGGTGTGTGTGCTTCTCTACTTTACTACGGTAATCGTATGTAAATCTTATAGGAGATCTGGAGTTCAGGTCGCGCGAGCGACCGGCTCTTCGGGCTGAAAATGGCCGGGGAAGAGAATCCGAGAGACTGACCATGCTCACCCTCCGGCGATCGGGCTACGGCCGCGTGCGTTCCTCGTAAACAAATTATCCAGACCTAAGGGTCGAAGGTCTATTGAACCGAGGCGTTCTCTGTTCGCCGTTCACCATTCTCATTTCCATAGTCAGCCAGTCGTGCTACTCGATGGCGGGTACCCTCTCCTACCGCCATTATCGAACTAGCGACAGTATTACCTCTCTGCTAAGGGATCCGTAGCTCCATGGACGCGGATAATATTTTCGCGCATTCTACGGCATTCCACGTGCTTCGGCACAATCGAGCATTTTCGAATTATAAGATGCACATTACAAGGTCCAGAAAGAGCAGAAAGTACATGTGGCCGTCGCTGGAGCGTCTTGTTTTGTCGGCGGTACACCGCGTAATCACAGTGCCCCCTGGCATTGCGATGGGGATGGGCGCTGGCAGTAGGGAAGCTGAATTTCTTCGGAGAGGGTTCAGAGGGCCCAAAGAGGGACAAAGAAGTAGCGCCGCCAAAGGGGGGAAGGGTGGGTGCTGACCTGGAGGGAGGAAAAGAGTCCATGGTTGGTCTGCGTGCACTGGGTGGCAGGTTGTGCAAGTCGGAGTCTGCACGAGAGAGAAGGTACTGGGGGAGAGACGTGGATAGGGGATAGAAGGGAACGCGAGGATGGTCTTGGGCATCATGGGCCCTCTTCTTCTTCTTCTTCTTGGTCCTCTTGGGCCGCCCCCGCCGCCCGCCACGTGATTACGCCCCTGGGGCAGGCATCGCGTGTCAGGCCCCTCTTACTTCATCCTTCTCCTCAGTCCTCACGAACGCTGAACGCTCGCGGCGCCCTCCTTCTTTCCTCTACCACCTTCACTACCTCCAACGCCTCCTTCAACTCGACCAACACCCTCCCTCTTACTGTAGAGCGTACTGCACGCCGTACAAGCCATAGTCCCACTGCCTTCAGCACTGGCCAACGCGATGCTCACTGCAAATACTTACCTACCTAACACCTATATATACATGTATATGTATCTAGTATTATATGTGCTGAGCTTCAGCTTTTTCTGGACCACTTTTTATCTCGGCGTTTTCTCGCCTTCTTTGTTGTCGTCAGAATCCTACCGGACCCTTTATTCGCAAACTGATGCATCCCGTGTCTAGAGGCTGGGTAGACCTACTCCTTCGATGCTGAACCCCGAGCAAGCTGAGTCGATGAGACTTCAATATGACCAAAAAGATCTTCGAGCTATTACACAGGGTAGAATTGTTAAGACCATAGTATTAGCAGCATTAGATTCTTATACTTCTATTGTTGAAGGTTTCATCCAGCAAAAAGAGCTTTTCTTGCTTCTTCAGAAGATCTATCTATAACCGACACGGTCCACACTGCGGTCTGCAGATCTAAACTTTATGAGGTTTGCAGCGTAGTACCTTTCCGCAACCTCGAGCATACCCCAACTGGTGATGAAACTTTAATGACCTCTCATGACTTGGTTCCGAGAATGGATGAACTTCGCATATTGAGACCTTCAGACATGTGTCAATATATGTATATAGTAGCTATAGCTGTGTATGGCTTTCACGTGATGATATTACGCTCTTTTTGAAGTTGACAATTAAGTGACCCATCAAAACCTATCACGCACTTAATGAAATAAGGCCCCGAGGTATTGTGGGCCTCAATTCCACGTCGCTTGGAGCTACGCACACGCCACGTAGTCAAACTCTTTTTCCCTCGTGAGACATTCCTATTGTTTTATCGACAGACGCGAGAAAGTGCATATAAGTGGAGATTCAGGGTGCAGTTAGCGAGGGTAACGGAGAGGTGGAAAAAATATTCGCCTGTAAATTTTATATTCGCATCCAGGTATATATAGTTTGAGAAGGATAAACGAATGTACCGCTTTTGGTATAAAGATCAGGCCCCGTTGGACCCCGTCGGTACTATTATGAGAAAAAGACCCCAGACATCTTTTAACGAAATAATGTCCCATTCTTGGTGGTTTCTAATTTTCCAATTTTATGCCCACAGATAATACTCTAATGGGCCACCCTCGTCTCCTTAGCTGTCAAGCTGGGGTTGATGTACAGGTTCACGGAGTAGCCGGGACCTATCGCATGGGATTCCTCGAATTTTTCGAACAGTCAATTTTAACGTGTTTCTCGTATTTAGGAACGTGTGAATCTTCGTACACGCCAAATGATTATACTCGCGAAAATTTTCATGGACGGTTTCTGCGATTCGTGATACATGCAAAAAATTTCAAGGACGACCTTTTTCGTGGTGGAAGGTCCCACTTTACCTTCAGTTGAGACATCATTATTTTTAACTGCTCCCTCGAATCACGGGAATACGGATCCGAGAGAGTCGCTCTCAGAGTAAATCTCGGTTGCTTAGTAGATGGCGCGACGAGCTGCTCTCTAGAATTAGCGGTTGTAAAAATTGTGTGTCATTTGCGGGCAGGCTTTATAAACGACTCTTTATTCGATAATAATTGCGGCGTAAGCGCCATAAACATTCATTTTCTGAGGAGCCGAGGTTAATGTCTGTCCGTTCTTTTATCCTTGCCTCATTTTGTCATTTCTGACTCCTTTTTATAACGTTCAACCGTTCTTCATATTTAGTCTGTCCCACGTATACTTTCGGTATTACCATCCAACTTTTATAATATCATCTGTGTGTATTTCGACACAATTATTTAAGGATCGACACACTTTTCTTTTTTATTGTCAAATTATAGCCTGAACCATATAGGCGTGACGGGGTTAACGCCAGTTCTAAAAAAACCAGCTTGAATCAAATTCAAATTTCCCGCCTAAATACACAGCTGCTAGAATACAAAATATCACAGGGTCGTTTGATCATCCAGTTTATAATTACGATTTTAAGTTTGATCAACGCAATCCATGCCAATCGATCGATCGCTCGATCATACAATTTTCAAGTCTGGTTTCAGGTCTGTTCGGTACAAGTCCCGACCTCTTGCAAGCGTCAGCCTATACTCCATGTAGCTCGTGAGGGTTTGCGCTATAAATCCATTTGCAGGCAGGCGGCACGTTGGTGCGAGCATAAAACAAGGTGAATGGCATGGAAGAGGTTTATGGAAAATATAATTAACAGGTAATATAAAAGGGATGGCTGCTTATAGACAGCTTGAAGGGTTAGGTTTGATGGTCCGGAGATAGTCTTGGCAGGTTTTCTAGGATACTTATGCGGTCCATATACATAAATACTTATACTGTTACCTATTACAGATACGAAGAGAGAGATCGGATCAGAAGTTCTCAGTACTTGATTCGGCAAAAGCGCAAATCTATAATTTGCCTTTGGGATGCGTATAATTATCGAAATACCAGAAACTATCCTATTCATTATCGGATGCTGTGCGTTTGCTACCAGCACACAAATATATATGGAGCCAACAAACAATCGGTATCCCCCGTCATTATGCTAATCATTCGAAATGATAGTCCTACGAAAGAGATTCGGATCGCAGTCGCCACCAATGTGTCTACCGATGGTGTATACCTATATAAAAGGTGGATACAATTTTTCATTAATTCCAAGCGTTCCAAAAGACGAGGAATCGGCAGTTACAGGATCGATCTCGAAATCCGCTCAAAATATAAAATCAAGACGACACGGTTTGGCTCAAGAAAAATTTTCATTCTATTATCTCAATACAGTAAAGGAGATAAACCACCCACGCGTCAGATCGTGCTTGAATTACGATAAAACGCGCGAGAGCACCTGATCCACGATAATCGCCTCTAATCTTCCACTTTAACTCTTTTGTTGGGATCCATTATCCACCGATCCACCGACCGGTCCCCTTGACGCCCCGCGTCTATAGAGATACAATAAATCATTCGGGCCCGGTAAATCACTGAAATTTTAAAGGGCGGAAGTAACGACTGGAGGAAAAGAAAAAAAAAAGTCTATAAAAAAAAGTTACCTTCTTAGAGATTACTATTTATCTTTTATTTTCCCACACGCGGCGACAGTCCCTCGCAAAAACATACTCGCGGGGCTTTCGATATGGCGAAAATACACTTACAGTGTTTCGATATGGCTTTCTCGTGCTTGATATTAATTATACGCAAGGTGTGCACGACGCGCGAGCTCGAATATATATCCGATGGGCCTTAAGGCCCAATGATCCACCACGTACGTACCCATCCGCCAACCTTTCTACCTACCACCATGGCAATGGCTTCTACAACGGTGGTAGGTCCCTGTATAGTTGCGAAACCACTTCTCGTCTTCCAGACCCCCAGGCTCCCTTGTGCTTCGTCTTCACCTATGTAACTCGAAGTTCTGCCCACGCACTTACATGCCTTACCTATATGTATACCCTGTACGCTCTCCTCGTCCTCAGCTCCTTTCAATTCCTCCCCGACAATTTCGTTATTCTCTACGACTACCCGGTTGAACCCTGTTGGTAAGAAATTTTTGAAAAATAATTTTTTTGACCCACTATCAAACTTTCATAACGCCTAATCCGTGTCCCGATATCTGGTAGAAATTTTCTGTTCCGCGTGTAAATCGAATTGCAATACCAGCGCCAGCCTCACGGACAGACGGCATGTTGAATCTACTAGATAATCTGCTGCTCTTCGTCGCATCGCTGGAGGCCATAAAGCTTGTCTGTCTGTCTGTCTGTCTGTCTGTCTGTCTGCCCGTCTGCCCGTCTGCCCCTCGGTCGGTCCGCATGTCTGTCTTTTTCTTTCGGTATAGTATACGCGTGTACGGACTTATGTACATGCCTGGTATAATGCCTCGGCTGCCTAGCTGCCTCGGCTGCCTTCGTACTTCTCTGGATCGTGTCTAGCAGTGCCTACTAACCCTGGCTACATATATATATATACAGTGTCGAAGTACCTACGTAGGTACGGATACGCCCTGGCAGTTATTTGTTGCGTCGCACCGATAGCTAGATCGATACTTTCATACGTAAGTACCTGTAACTAACGTCGATCGACCGGTTTAAAATCGAGTCTACGAATACTTCTTGTTCCCCGCGGGCCATTCACCCCAGGCTACGTCCCGGTGGACTTTCAGTCTTGATTTTTCATAGTTTCTTTTTTTTTTTCGTTTTACTTTTATCGTACCTTGGTACGGCATGTCCTAGGGTTTATTTATACTTTGTAAGGATTTACATTGGCATCTTTCAATAATGTATATATGGGCCTGTTATATATGCAACTGGGAGAATGTCAGGATTGTAGATACATTTGTTATGGACACCGGTTATTACTGCTACCCTCTCTGCTATTAGGTGTGGATGGGCATGTCTATGTGTATATATATTTTTATCTGGGCTATTGTCCCTTGGGGATGGTTTATGCGTTGGTTATGGTTTTTTTTTTTTAAATTTAAGAACACGTCATTGGTGTATGTCCAGGGTGTGGTGTGTTTATCAAACTTATTAAGGATAGAGGGTGCTATCGTTTTTCTAAACGATAACAGCCATTTACGTGTCTCCAAGTTCCTTTCTGTTTTCCCTGTAACTGTTCTGTGGCGCCAACGAAATTACAAGGCTTTACTCACCGGGAAGACTAATAATTATATACTTTGTAGTTCGGCTCTCGCAAGGGTATCTTGCTTGCGTCAATGTTTAGGGCTTTATAGGCCGCGACGCGGCCTGGCCCGGGGTTAGGCTAATGAAAAGGTTAGTTGACCCCGCCAGAACGCCCTGGCGCCTTCTCTAACAGGAATAAGAAATATTTTCAACTTCCAAGTAAGACCAAAGAGACATTCCTTTTGTAATATTCGTAAACGAGCTTGATATCGATAATATTGATCGTTAATTAAAATCGTATCGATATCGGGGGTATAGGAACACCTTGTAATTTGTCTCTGTGCGAATGACGTCGAACGGCATTTAAAAATTGCCGATAACACAGATTTCTATAGTCGGCACTTCCCGGACTCACTGTTAGGATACTCAAAAGTATCGGTTTGCGTTTTAGCGATTACGCGAAAGTCCCTAATGGAAATTACAGTGGTTTCTAAGTGGCGCGAGGATATAGTTAGAGGCGCGCGGACTCCGTTAGCGCTTTTTAGCTCAGTTTGACTTGCACGCTCTGAAGAAATTGTGTGGGAAGCGTTTCGGTATAATCAATGGTTCCGGCAGGTAGGCGCTCATTTTGTGGTTCCACTCTGGTATAACCATAGTTTTAATTTTGGTTTCGAGTCCGACTATGGTCTCGGCCTGGGTTGTCTGTCTGTCCTAATTCATTTGAAGATATTCCTTTTGGAGGTTAGCGTGGGTGGTTTATCCTGGGAGTAGAAGAAAAAGGGTTATACGTGACGAGGCAATGACGGCTCGCGAGTTAGTTGGGTAGAGGCCATATAGAGGTTTTAATTTTTATCTATTTTTCATTTTTTTGGATTTTGGATTTTTTTGGAAAATTTTCACTTTTCTTCCGATCTCTAGTTTCTTGACTTCGTCATCCACGACGCATGCGACTCGCGATCGTTTCAGTAAGTTCGGCGACGCCTGACGTCGTCGACGGTCCAAGGTAAATAGACAGGACAAAGCCACGTACGATATTGAAGCTTGGACCGGGCTATATATAGGGTGGCTGACATAGAATGGACCTAGTGTACACACGGCACCTATCTAGCTTTGGATAGAAGAATGGTGGGACTGAAATTTGGGGAGAGCGTCGGTCCGTGAGTTGATACGGTTTTGGTTGAGCTTTTTTTTTTAACTTTCATGGCTTGTATTCTTATTATTATTTGTACCGTTGAAAGAATGGGCTCGTTTGATTTTTGTATTTCCAGTGATGTCAGCGAGTGACGTCTATAGGCGAGGACATTGTTGTTAATTGGGGTGAATGAGGTAAACGGTGAAAGTATATCGGGTAGTGAATATATAGTATAGGTAAATATTGCTGGACGTACGTTCATCCTGCTTTACGTTCCTGGCTCGTTCGGCCGAACGATCGGCCCGCCGTCAGATCGACCTTCGACCCTTTAAACTCCTTCTACGTCGAGTCGAAGCAAAAGGTAGAATAAGGCATGTAGAGGGGCGTACGGTGCGCCACGTCGTAAACATATTTTTATTAAATAATTAGAGATTAGGGCTCCCTTTAATGGGTGGTTAGCCCTCGCGTGCCCGCCATTCCGAGCATTCCATTGTAGCGTACGTGAGATTCCCACACTTGGTGTCTCTTTAACTTTCGTCGGAAATGGCCCACCAATTGGTATCGTCAATTGGTATGTAAATTCGAAAGAAAAAAAAAAAAAATATTTCAAACTTTTTTTATTTTCAGTAACAAGAACCAAACGTAAGAGTCGTATTCGTTACGCAGCTGTCTCAAAAAAAAAAAACTAAGTAATAATACCAGCCGATGAGAATTTCTTTCGTACGAAAATGAAAAATGCCTTAAGAAGCTTGACGCGAAGGTGGAATAAGGTCACGAGGAGGTTGGACGATAAGGTCGTCTTCCTTTAAACATACGATAGCGAAGAAGTACATACACTATCCGGGTGAAATTGAAATCTTCATAGTTAACGTTGAAAGGCCCTGTATCAATGCGGATGGTACTGACCTACCTCGACAGGGCAAACTCTTTTGGATCGTGCCTAAAAATAACCTTCCTAGCTTCCTCTTGTGCAAGTGAGATTGTAGGTCACGAGGTGCATCAAAGAGCCAACCTTATGTACATTGACATATGTGTATAGTCACTTCGCGTTAATAAAGCAAGAGAGGAAGTGTAAAGTTGGGCATAGAAAATTTTTATAAAAGATATACATGCTCCTTCGGCATAACTGACACTGTGCGAGTACACTGTGTTTAAAGTAATAATGTACAGAAAAAAATGTTAAATTATCACTATTAATGCCCAGTATGCCGTAGGGTACATACAAGTGGCGACATCTAGATCAACAAACATGGCCGATACCCTGAAAGAGAAATTGGTTCCGGAATGTCTGGCGCGCAGATTCCTAAAGTCCCAGGTGTTCGTGAACGGTAATTAATCGAAGCTCCGTGGCTCCGTCGAAGCGGGCGGCGAAACGTAAAAGCGTGGAAGCCCAAGGGACGGGGTCAGATGGACAGGGAAGGGCGGCGGCGGCGGACGTTACAAGTGCCGACGCAGCCACACGGCCGTACTCATTCAATTATGACGCTGACACCAAAGCGCATCAATCATAAGTCCAGTGCTACCCAGTGCTGTAAGGATTTCGGTCAGGAAGATAACCTCCTGTCAACCTTCTTGAACCGCCTCCGTGGCTTCCATCTTTGATTCAGTGAAATACGTCATCGATGCCGAACAGGCTGACTGTGGCATACGAGAAGTGAACCATATACAAAATACCCGTCGGAGATGGACATACGATAAAAAGAGAAGGTATAATTTCGTGAAAAAAAAAAAGGTAACCTTTTTCATCGAAAGGAATATATATATATATATTGAACTACTAAAAAAAAGTCTTTCACCGTTATTATTGTTTTTTACGTAACGTTCACCAATCGAGCTTCGATGAATGGTATTTTTCCCGCTCAATTTTTCCCGCCGTGTTTACGCTTCATCCTGCTAAATTGAATTTTGTCCCGAGGCCAAAACCGGGAATGGAACTGGGCCTGCCGTTCTGTTTACCCGAAAACAGATGGCGCTACCGAGAAACGCCCGGGGTTGTAGCAAAAGAGGGACGATTCTAATCCTTTCGATTCAGGATCAGGAAATTATGCGAACCCATCCAGAAACCCACAAGCACCTGGTCAGAATCTCCTCAATATATATATATACACACACACATGTTACAAAAATGTATACTACAAAGATTGCATCCATAAAAAAAAACATGGCCGACTCTAAAATTGCATATAAAAAATAACGTAACCTCCCCCGTACAAAAATCCCATGATGCAACGCTCGAAATTATACCGGGATCGAGGAAGCATATAATTAATACCAATAACATCCCTCATTTTTAACGCGAGCGTGGAAAATGTCGCGTGGGTTAGTTCACCCAGAATTTGAAAAAGCCTCAGGACACAAAATGGAATGTAGTCACATGTGGCTGTTCACATGCAGCGTTCGATTTACATCGGCCGTACGAACGGGATGGAAAATCACGATTGCTCTCAGTCGCTAGGACGTACCCCGTAACGTGTCTGGTATATCTATATATACACACACATATATAGATATAGGGTAGGGTGCGTGAGTGCATGCGTATAGCATACGAGTACATGCGTTAGATACAGTGGAAGAGAACGCGGGTGGAAATCGTTGGGTGAGTACGCGTTTGTACGAAGTGACTACTGTGGTGTACGTGGCAGTGCAGTAGAAAAGGGGGGGACTGTAGGGTGCATGCATATCGAAGCGTCATTTCATGGTCACCGTAGAATGGAGCTCGGTTGCATTTAATACCAGAGTGTATGGTGGCCGCGGTCGTTGATCACTGATAAATACACGTATTTTTCGTTATGTCAAAATACCTATTTATAGACGGCATAATGGATGCCGTGTATAATACGTTACGTAGAGGGGGGTGTATTTTTCTCGAGTCGATCGACCGACTACTTTGCGCTGATGTATACCTGTATCTAATTACCACGTGTACAGTGCTTTCGGTAACTAAGGTAACTGATGACGGAAAATCGCTGGGAAATTCGATACGAATTCTCGATACCTTTTCTGTATCCAGACACGAAGCGATAGGCAAGACCAATTAGTTTGGCACTGCGATTTCAGTGCTGAGTTTACGGCTAGAACGAGTTCAAGGGTCATGTGCGGTTGATATACGACGTTGTTATTCGTTTTGTTTTATCTTTCGACTTTGTTTATGGCGTTTATCGTTATTTATGGGTTAAGCATGCACTTCACGTGGTGTGTGCGCATGCGCGGAATCGCCATGAGGTATTTACAATGTTTACTATCGGCTTTGAACTTTTTTTTTATTCAACAATTTATACTGCAATTCTTATCAGCGCGATAGCAAGTGATAACGATTGCACCGAGGAATCCGTCTGAGGGATCGATGAGAAATATATATGGTGTGTCAATGAAATAACAATTTTTTTTATTTATTTGATAACAGCTGCTTACGCGAGCATCTAAACGACGGTAGGACGGCTATACAAGTAGCGGCTATTAAAGCGTCAAAGATAGTTGAGTTTTCACGAGATTAGGTATTTTGTTAGGAAGACAGTTTAGATCCGGTGGGTTGCACCTTCTGCCTTGGTTAATAATTCAATTTCTTACGACCTGACGGGGATCCCCCGTTCGCCCTTGGTTTCCCGTCACTCCGTGGCCTTATCCCTAAGGTGCATCGATTTTCTCGTACTCCAGGAGGCCCCCGACGCTATTCTCGCATACACCTCAGACAAAGAGGACCTAGATAGACGGAAGCGTACCCTGTACGAATAGCGCGGAAGGAATGGAACGCCGGCGGCCATTTTGTAAGCTCTTGCTCCGAGGAATCGATGTGACGTCGCCTGAGGGGCGCTTGCGCCGGAGGCTCAACCTCCTACGTTTCCTCCTTTGCCTCCTCCCTGACCTCTCTCTTTCTCTCTTTCTCTCTCTCTATCTCTATATATACATTTATATGTATATATATATATACATATATCCTACCCACAATCCTTCCTCCTCCGATCAATTCTATCTTGGGTGACTCCTATAACCTTCTGCAAGGGTGTAAGTTCTTAGGGTTGGTACCTACTGCTTGTATGGTATGCGTCTGCTTTGCTTCGACTATATCTGTATATACTTATGTCATATGGTACCTTCTATTTCCCCAATCTACCATCGTCGCCTTCCTATAGCATATATGTACTTGAGTATACATATGTATATGGGTATCACCTATGGTTATATACCTCCCACATTTTCCCACCAATAGGAAAGCCTAACATGGCAGACGTCTGGTTGGTACCTACTGTGGTTTCCTATCTTGCACTGCGTGTATATGCTCGAGACCTTATATTTCTGCTATACTACTTCACGCTGGGTACATACATATATAGGTATACGGGTGTTTAGAGATACGTGTTTTGGGGATGCTGTAAAATGTCAGTTTTTTTTCTAGGCGAGGAGGAATTTCTACTAATTTTTTTTAGCGTTTGTCCTACCCCGTCTCGGCACTTCGTATCTTGTATATATATATATATTTTTTTTTTTTTTCATGGTAATAAGCAGGCTGAACTTTTTGGTACCAATTCTCGAACTCCCTGCTATACATTGTGTGCCAATTATTGTTTGAGAAACTTAGGTCTGTATTGTCGTAGAGTTTTATTTAGGGTCGTTTACATTGTTACGAAACTTTTCTATAATATCTTCAGTCTCCAGCGAGAAAACTTAAGGTAACATTGTCCCCGTGTACCAGTTTATACCGCGGGTACCGTGGATGATTAATAACGTTCCGCACTTTGAGAAACTCAATTAGATTTCGCAGAGCTCGTAAGTTCGTCTTCGTGTACAGAAGATTATACGTTCGATATATCTAATTAGTCCTCGCTCTAATTGACTTGTACGATACTTAATTTTCGTGTTTCTATCTTACGGGCCAAAGAGACTCGCCATATTCGACTACAGTAAATTACGATATTTTTTTATGCCGATCCAATGGTACTTGTCAAAAGAAATTTTATGTAAAAAATTTTTTTTTTTTCAAAACAGTCACGAAATTTTTCATTCCGACGACCAGTCGCGTGCTTTGCGTACGCGCCATTAGCGTCTTGCGATGCATTATAATTCTCACGTTGCTAGAGAAAGCTTGCGCAATAAATATAATACATGGTGGGTAATCGCGAAAGAGCGTGCAGGCACCTGGATACTACGAAGTACCCCCGGCACCTTATTATAATTAGTTACTTTTACGTTTTACGTTTTACCTCGGCGTAGTCCAGAAGATTTCGATGCGATACGCGATACCGCGATGCACACTGGATTACAGTCAGGATGATCTCCCTACGGATGCCCCAGGCCGTCGTCAGGTACCCTACCCACCCTGCCGGTACCTTGGAGTCCTTCTCGCACCACGGCGTCACTACTCTTCATCCACCTCCACTTGCAGCAAGACATACTTCATTTATTATAACTCCGATAATCGATTATTGCACCGACGTTTTCTTCTTGTTTTATCTTTATCTTTTTCTTTTTACCCTACGCCTCTCTGACTTCGCGATTCTCCGCGGGTTCTGCACCCTGGTCCGACTGCCAAGCATACCAACGTAGAAGGACCCGTGCACGGGGTAAGATGGCGGATCTCTTGGGCAAGGGTATGTAAGTTTTTTTTTCCCCTGAATACTGGTAGATAATTTTTTTTTTTCGTTATGCACGTAACTATTGTTTGTTTTATCTGAAATTTAAGGACCCTTGATTTTCTACGCTAATAACGTTAAGTGCTCGGGAGTAATGGCGGAAGTGGGATTTTCACTGGGAGTCCTAATGCTGGCGATCGTCGAGTTTTAATGTTTCTCGAGAGGACGCGAATAATTCGAGGAATCGTAAAAGCAGCTCGTGAATTGCTTGGAGTCTCTGGTTACGGTTTGAGAAAAACTGATGGTTGTATCTGTAAGCGATGTCATTGTCGGTTACGTTTTTGGTATTAATGGTTTATATATTTTTTTAAGGTAATCAAAAAAAAGTCAGTGCAAGAGGTAACCCTAAGAAGGTACAGGGGTGGATCGAAGCGAGGGTTGAAGCTGTGGCAGTGATAAGGGAGGCAGAATATCAAAACAGAGTGGATTGGCGACCAGCCCTTAGGATCGGTTGGTACAGAAGAGGAAGAATTGAAACAGCTAGTGCGCATGCGCGTGGGGATTCCTCTTTCCTTTTTTTTCTCTTTCTCCACGAAAGTCTTGACAACCCCTCGAGCGAAAGGCGCTTCTAGCTCCCGGTGATTGGAAGTTAACCCTCTAGGCAGAGAAACGAGGATGCTGGGCATGCGCCGTCGCCCTGGTCCCCTTTGCTTTAGGGTTAGCTGTGGTCCTCCCTGCGGCCAAACAGCCCAGGATGACACGCCCCAGGGTACCAGATCAATAAGATACCTTACACCAACGTACCTCTTTGGTTACGCCCTGAGTCACGTTCGTACTCTAAATGTCTACTGGTTTATATTATATTTTTATGGAAATTCTATATTAATAATTATCTCGGGTATTTATGCGTACTGTAGCGTATCGTGTGTAGTTGTCAAAATTGAACTGGTTTGTTGGATTAATGAATTTTTTAGATTTTTACAAAAAAATCAATCGCTTATACATTGGTATAGATTTACGTGTCAGTTCATCTAAGTTCGTACATTAGATTGCAGTATGAAATCTAACCGAGCTGAATTTACATAAGTTCTTTGATGTTGCATTATTATGGGATAACTTTGGTCGTGCTTAATTTTCTTCACGAAACATATACTTACGTTATAATTCGTAGTCTGTACAGTCGCCGTCAAAGCTCTTGCGTTACACGAATACGTCAGTGTAATTGGGTTGGTGGATACTGTAATTAATCGTGCATATCGACATTGCGTAATTACGTGGAAATTAGCATAGGATATTTGCAGGATAAGTTACTATTATATTTAATATCCAGTCACCGAGTACACACTGGTCAAAGGTCGTAGGTTACATGTGAATAGGTACATACGCACTACTTAATTTTGATAAGATACAAGATTGACCCGAATCAGAGCTTATTTCACAGAATTAGTATATTAAGTAATAGATCTTTGATTTTTATCAGTCTGACGCGTTTTACCTATTTCACAAAAAAAAAACATTGAATTAACGCCTTTGAGTGTGAAATTATTGGTTCCACGCTGTGAAGTGCACCGAATTGAAATTCACTATCGAATAGTTCGAACTCTGGTAGTCACGATCCCAACAATTCGCTAAACTGATTTCACAGTGATATTAACTTAGATACGTCACTGATTACGTAGAGTCGTGTAAAACTGACCGAGTGCATCCGCATACTTGACAGCGATATTGAAATCTTCTCCCATCTTGGGCCTTACTCCTTCTTCCACTAGATCGAAAAGGGTCAGCCTGCAACTTGGAAGATTAATTTCTCATAGCTACCGAATGGGTCCCTTTCATTCAACAAGTCCCACTGAATCCATCTATTAGGTTGTTAACCAATCATAGGCTGCAGATGAGACGTAGGGGGTCAATGCAAAAGGAAGGGTCTTGGGTCATGGGCGGTCTTTAGTGGGTCCTAGGGTCCATGGTGACAATGGCCCCGCATTCATTATGTTTACAGAGACATTTCTCAAAGGGCGGATACGTATAGTTTACGACAGACTCTGCTGTACTCCGTTTCAGAAATGGGCCTTATCAAAGTAACATGCGTTATATGATTTCTGAGGGAATACTGTGTGAACGCTGTAGTATCTATCAAGTTAGAATTTGAGTCAATCTTTTTTTCAAAAAGGGTACAAGCTGGTACCAGAGCGAATATTAAAAAAAAGCATTGATAAATTTTTTGAAAAATTTTAACAAAATCTTATAGATTCTTACTAAAATTTATAAGTAAGGTAATAGCAAGTAAATTCAAAAGGGGCCTTGTCCTTTATCCAAGGAACAAAAGGATCTGTCCAGGAGCTTATCTGGGGATCGGAAGGCGAGTCGCAGAACGCGTAGCACGTCGTCTCGTGATCTCCCAGTCTTGTCTGGGCCCCTCGTAAGAGCCAATGGTAGCGTCTGGGAGGGACTAAGGCCCGGAGCAATCGTCATCTTCGAGAACCAATTGGTCCCCGTTCTCCCGTGGCTGACCAATGAGAAACAAGCAGAAATCGTCAGGCCCCGGGACCGCTCCCAGCGCGTAACTCCCACCAGGACCCACGACCACTTCTTTCTGGTAGCTAAGGCCCCGCGGGCGCAGTAACCCTCGAGTCCTCCTGTACGACGGTTAAGCCCATACGTACCTATACAAAGGTCCAGATATCGGGAACAATATCGATCCGGTGTAAAATCGATACAGATTCCAGGTCGAAAGTCGCGAATCATCCGGGGGCGTTGAGATCGATCCAGGTCATCAGTCACCTCGCGAATTTCCATAATGTTTTCACATCCATGATATATCCTCGTCGACGTGGGTGTCGATCAATCAATCGTTATCACAATCACTCGTTAACGATAATTAAACAACGCGAGTGTAACGAAAACAAATGTAATTTTAATTAGACCCGCGACTTGTCCGAAGTCATCAAAAACAGGACCACGTCGTTGAAAACAAACTAAAGTGCATCGTAAAGATCCTGTGCAATATTTAATCGCGATCAATCAAAAAGTCACCTTGGATCCTCGATCAATAAGGATTAGATCAACGCACGGAAGCAACACGAGTGATCGACGGGTCTCCTCGTTACTCCAAAGTGCACCGAGCAGTCCAGGATCGAATGCCAAATAGGAATATAAGTGCAGCCGCGTTCACACGTGCGGACTGATCGCGATGACTGAATGATCGTTCACAAGTGGATCGACGACAGTTCGCGACTCGGAACGACTTCTCCTTCTACCAAGAGAGACAAAGCGGGAGAGACCTTGTGCGTGAGTGACTGTGTTCAGGTGGATGAGTGAGTGCACCGTGCCAATAAGATACCGGGAAGGCAGACGAATAATAAAAGGAAGAAACAGAAGGCTAATTCAACGGGGGTTCAAAGATTACCTTAATTAGTGTCACGCCGATCAGCGTCAAGGAAGACCGAATGCCGAATCTCGACTACTATAACACCGCGAGAATGCACCAAATGGTAAAATCTTTTCAAAATGCAGCCACATACGTTTATGCATACACGGTAGCCCATTAATATTAAGCTCTAATATTCTTAACGCGAACTCGTCGATACTAATTATATAGAAACTCGGCAAAAATTCAAGCAACATTTTTAACGAGCAACGCGTGCGTTATGACACGACATAAAAAAAGATTCCATGTCTCCGTATCTATACATATATCTACGTGTACATAACAGCCACAAAAAGGGAGAGTTCATTATCTACTAATTAACCAACTAAAGCAAAGTATGGTGGGAACAGTGGTGACACAGAGAGCGACGTACCTGTCAAAGGGTAATCAGAGCCGGCAAGTACCATGCGTGTGGTATATATAGATATACCCGTTCATAAAATTCGTGATCGATTATAATATTGTCACAAGCTCGCAGAACTAGCACTGTCGAACATTGGTCCAGCCTAAGGCAATTCAGCCTCCTTCGCTCTAAGTGAAACAGATACGTCAAGCATATGGAATATAAATGCGTAATACTGAGCAGTAAATCACTGTAAATTCCTTGGTAACTATCCACGCGGTACGCAACCGCAGACGCTCTAATGACAGGCTTTAAAGAGTCACTCGTAAAATCCTCTTACAATGGAATCATTTACGAACTCGCGTTACTCCACGGGCCATCTACGTTAGCCCATGTAAGTCCGAGCTAGCGCGTAATATTTACGTGTTGCTGATAGAGCGAGACACCAAGTACATATATAGCTAAAAATAATAAAATTGTACATAAATTAGCGGAGAGCGGTATCCAATTAAATATCACACACGAACACGAGGTACCGTCTGACGCAAAGGATAACACGTGTCTCCGTGCATACGTTCGTTATGTCAATTTGTGGAATTAGTCAAAACACTGCCTTGTGTTATTTTAATAATTGCACACGTTAAAGGACACAGTTAATTGACTTGTACGTTTAATTACTAGGTTATTTTAAAAGCGGCAGACTTTTCGCCTCGCGCGATTACGTTTTTACGTGCACGCGACATTACGTCGAATCTTGGGACCTTTTATTGGAATAAGAAATTTTAGTGCGTAAGAAGCTTTTAAGATTTTTTTTTTGCTTTTATGGGTGCCAAAAGACAGAGTGCAATTGCAGGATGCACTTATTAGGTTGTTAATGGTCGATCGAACCAACAGACAGGATGGTGAAACGATTGTGTTGTTACCGTTGGCGCCTTCGATGCTTTACGATCGCCAGTTACTTCATTCTTCTCGTAGGCTGCTATAGGCATGTGTTACTCGTATGTGTAAGCATATAGTCAGTCAATGGCTTATACGTATGTACGTATGGCAAACACGTGCAGTATTATGTATCTATACCGGTACATACCTATAGTACTCTGTAGGTAGTTCATGTGGGGCAATCAAGAATATAGCAGCCTACGACCTACAGCTGGGTATCGAGTAGTTACATATGTACATAGATATATACTGCATAAACTATACCACCACCACATAACTCCTCCAGGCTGACGTTTCAATCAAGAAGAGAGCATTATTTTACATTGGCTTTGCAGCAACGAGAACTTCGCTTTGGACCATTCTTATTCGTTGGTTTCGATCGTGAGGAAAGATTGGTATCGGTGCATCCAGGTGCATTCGATTCGGTTGCATTTCGTAGGTGGTCGTTAAGAATGCATTGAATTTTTATAAATTTAAGTTTTACTCGTTTTTTAATCCGATGGTCAATTTTAGATCGATACGTGCGGGGTCAATGCTTAAGATCGTTTAACGGTAGGGCCTAGTCCTTCTTGTGTCCGAAGAAGGCTGCTCTGCGCTAGGGTCCTCGAAGTGTGAGGTCGGTCGGGTCCTTTTCAGAATTTAATGGGAGGAGAAGTCTCGGAGAAGAATTTTGAATCCAATAAGCGATTCCAAGTGTTAAATACCTCTCTGTGTGTGCCTGGCTTTGGTCCCACTCACCTGTGCCACCGCGAGCAATAAATAACCGTCAGCTTAGTCGATTTTACTGCCGTGTGTTTGGCTGGTACCAATAACGTCAGTGGCAGATGGGACCAATACGGCCAAGAAAGCCAATCTTCCTGCTAACTAGCCATTCGCCAACCGAACCGAACTTGCCAGACAGTGTACCGACCCTGATTAACCTCTGTGAAAAGAAACCCTCGGAACCCTTTGGCATTTGGTACTTTATTTTTTATTTTTTTTTTTTTTTGGACAACTCGCTCATACGCCGCACAACACTTTAGTTCGAACGGTTCACACGTGGCTTGTATTCTTTAATAATAAAATTGGGTTATACGTTTTTTGGGCGTTTTTGTAAAAATATTTTTTTTACAATTCATGTAATTCGGACACTGGGCGTGAAAGAGATGTATACTTATTTTTGTATTAAAATTTTTTTTTTTGATTTCTTACATATGCATCTTTTACATGTGGTGCGTGTATGGCGATTTCATGTGGGGGTGTCTTTTGCTGATAGTAGTGCTATCTTGTGTACAGGCTGCGTTAGTGTATTGCCTATTAAATTAAACGATTTATCACCGGTTGAGCTAGGCGAGCAGCAAAAACCTTTGAATTTCGTGTGGCTAAATAACAGCCGGATAAATTAATCAAAGAGGGATTTTAATGACGGGGCTATCGAGGTAATTCTCATAATTCTGAGATCACGGCCAAATTTCTATTTAATCGCTTGGGTGTTCAACAGGTAAAATCACTTTTTAATTTCATTTCGTCTGGTATTATACCTGACTATTCGTATCGATAGGTACATCCCTTTTTGATGCCCCCCCCCCCCCCCATCACTCCCCACCTATTGACTCGCAATGAAAAACCATAAAATTCTCCCAGTCGGAACATCATGTTTGAGTAATTTTCTAGGTATACATAAAAATGTGTTTAATGAAAACTTTGGCCCAGTTATCTTTTTGCTGTAAATGTATTTTTAATCGCACCAGTGATATTTTTACAATTGAAATTTAATTAATTATCGATAATCGATACCGTGATACTTTTTAATTATAACCACTGACAATTTAATTGGTCGTGATGAATAAAAAATTACAGGGTATCGAGCGTTCACACAGGTGTCGGATAAAAATATTAAAAATTAATTAATATTTTTAATGATCGATATCTCCATTGACACAGGCAATGCTCCTTTGATTAATTAATTTTCTCTTCGTTGATCGTCCGATAATAAGTCAAAGAATTGGCGATAGGTTGAGAACCTAATTTCGTGAAGCACGTTCTGCCCTTAACACGTATAGGGGGCCTCGTAGCTACTATCTATATAATAACTGGTTAAATTCCAGTAGTAGGCATCCTTACGAACGGTAGCCTCTAATCAAGTTAATTTCAGGTTCCTTTGCTTCAATGCTGGCCAACATTGGAATTATTCGGTAATTGTAACAGATTGGAATGTTGCGAAGCGAACATCTCGCTACCACGTTTCTTTCTATAGTACGTACGACCGAGTCTTCTTCTCTTCACCTCGTGCGCCTGCTTATTTTACTTTCAATTATATTTTCAGTCTTGCCAACCTAACGAATTAGGATCTACGCTCGAAGCTCGTTATCGGAATTGAAATGTGTACGTCGGTAAGGTAACAATCTGCTTTACCAGTCGTACAAATTTAATTGATACAAAAGTGCAGGAGAACGAAAAAATGGTACTAACCAAATTTGAAAATTGTCACGCGTGTGAATTTGGGATAAAAATTTTTTTTAATTTTTAACTTTTTTTCTTCCATTTATAGACAACATCCAGGGATTAATTAAACAGAGATGAAAATGATCTCGACTTAATATCAGGTCCAAGAACCGTGCGAGTAGACGCTGGCAACAAATCACTTAGATAATTAGAGCCAATCCAGTAAAGGAACGTAACGCGGGAAGATTAAAAGTCAAACCGTCTCGATATACACATATACATACAACATAAATCGAAATTAAATTTTGAATTTATCGATACACAATATCCGATATAACAGAGAAGCCCAAGATCAGTGATAAATACCGATAAGAATTTTCCAAAAGCATTTAAGTAATTTCGACTCGTCTTATTTTAAGAAATACCATTAATATATCCATATAAGGGGTATCCTAGAAAATAGTGATCAAAAAATACCAGTGGTCCAGCCGTCGTTAACTATCTTTAATGGTACGTCGTTAGGCATCATATACCGGTAGGACAGTCAAGTCAAAAATCATCTGGTAATCCGTGATACTGAGAATCATTAATTCCCTTAGATGAAATTGAAGCGTTCCTGTCGCTATCACCTCCACTATATCTATATACACGTCCGGAAAGAAGTTTCAATCTGCTCTTCCGGAGTAATGGCCCAATTTCGCGAGTTGAATAAAAATACGTACATTCGGGACTCATTCGAGCAGCTAACACGGGTCTGCTCCATATTCAAGCAGGTAGCTCAGTTTGCTCGGCTTAGTTCGGCAAAACTCAACTCGGCACAAGCCAAGCCCGCTAATAATATATACATATAGATAGACATATATATATATATGTATACATACTACACACACACATCATACAGAGACCCAGAGCACATAGTCATATAGCAATGCATTATGAATATTCAACTGGGTGCTGGCATGGCTACGTTCGAATCCATTATTCATTCCTCCGGCCCCATCCTGGACCCCATCTCGTAGGCTGCATCTCGCGTTCCTCTTTCTGCGTTTTCCGTAGCCAGTACCTGTACCGACTGACCATCCAACCAACACCCTGGACTCTACCGAGTCTTGGTGTCTATTCGTCCTTTTATTAATTGACCGAAGAATGCGTCCGGTTATCCCAGCACCTATATAATCACTACCTTCTGAGGATGGCTTACGTAAACCATCCTCTTGGACTGTTTTTTGGAATTCCTTCTACGTGTGTGTATATATATATATATATATATATACCATTTTTATCCTTACGTTAGTTACTTTTCCTTGAATCGTCGCATACGTGTAGATTTAACGCATAGACGTATCTCTTTGTTATTTCTTCAGAATGAGATTACTCGAGTGGTCCAGCACGTGGCATCAGGGCACCGGTTCCGCTAATGAGAGCTGAATGAGTATTGGGTCCTTAGCGCGATTAAGCCTCCCTGCTTTATCGATAGGATCTCTTATCTGTAAATTCGATCCGGTCAGTCTGATACGCCGAATAGCATCTGTGTGATATTAGAGATATGACATAGGAGTGCGCTGGAAGATAACAATAATGAATTATTAGACCCCCATGGATTGCTCGTTTCTATAGGGCGTAGGGGTGGTGGGGAGGACTTCTATCCATTTTCACCCTAATCATTCGTTACAGTTGAACGTTTAATTACAGTAGGTGTATGCATATTGTCTGGACTGGTATGTTATACAGATGCATTTATGATCTGTGCTATTAAAAGAATGTATCTTTGTTTAGATTTTTAGAATTATCTTTTTATTTATGCTGCTACGGACTAGGAAGCCTTGTTATGTGTTATTAGGTTTTTATTTCACTCCTGTATTTTCTTGGCCATAAGAACTTGTCTTTTGCACCTCTTCTTGGAGGTACTTGAGACAGAATTGTTCCTAGCAATTTTCTTTGGACCGAAAAATAACTTTGTACTCTGAAATTTTTACCAGTGGAGCGAGTGGATCTTTTAATTTAATTTTTTAATTTATTCAATATACCGACAGCATGTGGACAGGATAACTCCAAGGTTCTTAAAATATGTGAATTTGTATGATTGTAAATTTTTTTTATTTTTATTGTGCATCTCACGGAGTTGCATGCGATGATTGTTTTTGTGTATACTTTGCACGTTTTTTTTTAACGTGTTCATTTTTTTATATAGTGTAGCACTTGTAGCGAGTCGGACGGATTTGGGTGTGCGAGTGAAAATGTATGTTTTGATTATTTTAAACTTGCGATCAAGGGGACAGAAAGGTGAGAGGTCAGTTCTTGGGTAGCCGTTAACGAAGGCACATCGGTGTCAGAAAAGTTAATACTCTGGTGTATCAAATTATAATCTATCGGTACGTATATTGTGATGGTGCAATGCATTTTTGTGCAACGTTCGCTAATATACTTTAAAATATTAAACTAGTGCATTTAAACTCTGTGTGCAATTCGTAGTCCGGGAGATGCTCTACACATGTGACGTACGTTATATGCAGTATGTAGTAATCAAGCGGGCAACGGTTGAAGCAACAGTCCCGCCACAATAATACAGGAATATCCCACTGTCTGCATCTCTAATATATTCCGGTATTGCAGTTAGAGTGCATTCGTCAGAATTCAATTTCCTTGACAATTATCACTGCATGGTGCATAAGTTTTCATTAGGGCGAACTCTCGCACATGGTGGGTCGGGTATTTGTGTATATACAGTATGTACATAAGCACTATGGGTATAGGTCCATATAACAATACCAATGTGCAGCACTGCAACTGCAACAAATTACAATGCACTTTTAAGGGAATCGGAACTCGTAAATATTTCCAAATTTACTCTTTCACGCATACAGGCAATATTGACATTTAATTAAATAATCTATTTCTCTTAACTCACGTGACAATATTTCTATTCCATAGAACTCCATGCATTTGTTTCCTGCAATCTTATCGGGTGCAGGTACAAGGTATAATTAGAATGTAGAAAAGTGCATGGTAAACTGAACACTGGGATTACGTGGTGAAGAGTGTGTGAAAGGAAGGGATTAAAGATCTCCTGTGGTGATATAAAATCGAGTCGGTTCGAGCAGGATCAAAGATCCAAGAAGATGTACACTGTGTGTACGGTGCATCGCCACGGGACACCATCCTTGTGATGATTTCCGGCGACTTTATATATCCAAACATTAACGTCACTTCGTAACCGTACGTTAATCTGAAATCATAGGAAGCGAATAATCATCAAGAAACAATGACTCAATGATCAGCTAGATCACTAACTAAGTGTTTTGTTTTGTTCTAGGTAAGTTGTGACCGGAGAGCGATAGTACTTAATCATCTGGTTCCATACTAGAGGTACGGCAGGATGACGTTTAGATGCGTACCGGCCTTTCAGACTCTTGGAAGTGCCGACTGCGGGACATCTTGGGTGAGTCACGTAAATCGCTTATAAAAATTACATAACTTTCAATATCACGTGAACTTATACTCGTTGTAATACAATTAGTACGTCATCTTATCGGAAAAACAGTTAAATCCACGTACTCTTATACCTTGTTGACACCGTTGCTAGGCAACGTAAGACGCCGTGAACGCGCATGCGCGACTTTCGAATTAACCAAAGCGGATTCTTTTCTTCTTATTCGCGTTCTCTGTGCCATTATTTTGTTTCCTCTGCCTCAGCCCCCACTGGCACAGCAAGTAAATAACTCCTCGCCGTTTACTTACCCTGCCTCTCAGTTTATAATGGAGATTATCTTATTTGTGTTGAGACTCGAGGCTCGTTTCAGTCTGCATAGCAGTTCGAGCTTACTGAGAATTTCGAAGGGTGAAGAAACGGGGGAAAGAAGAAGTCAGAGAAACATCGAATAAGGTTTGGACTGTTGTTATCGGGCGGTCAGAGGGGAGGGGGGGGGGGGGCAAGAAACGAGAGCAAGGGATGGAAAAAGACCATGATTATTACGTTATTTTATAGACGGCTACACCCGCCTCTCTACTTCAGTCCCACTGTCAAACTACGCGACTTAAATTTACTCTCACAATGGCTCACTTCGCCGTCGGTTATTCTCGTTACGTTTACTGGATCTGCTGTGTTGATATAAAGTAATACCCAGAATAATGCTCGAAGCACAGGTGGAGTATCTCCTTACAATGGCGTACAGTAGATTTTAACAGCAGCAAGAGGAATCGCTCGCACAGCGTGACCGAGTTATAATACGTAATACAAATGATCGTTATTATATTAGTTTCACCCACTCAGCAAGGGGTTAACCAATATACCCCCCATATATACGAGGCACTTATTACACGGTATTGATATGGGTAGAGAGTTCGTGCCGACGCGAATATAATTATTGGTAGGACGATATGGGCTTATCAATTTTGTGTAGAGTAGAAAAACAAAACCCTACGATTATTCGGACTTTTTTTTTCCCGTCACATCTGACACTGTATTCCTTTACCGAATACGAAATACTCGATGATGGCCAGTTACAAGAGGTCCACCCACTAGTCGCAAGCTGGTCTTATGCTTTCAGTAAAAGCCGCGCTCCGTTATTAATCGTCGGGTTGCCACTATGTTATTAGTACATTAGATGAAACCGGCCGCCATAACCCAAAGGCAAAATACGAGAGCGAGAATGAGACTCGGTGTGTGTATATATATATATATATACGGACGTATACAAGAGGGGGGCACCATACTCTTTCTCCTTCTCTCCCTTCAGACTCTCCTAACGTAAGTCAAGCAGTGATAAATGCCAAATGCTAGCTCTGCCAGGGGGCAGCTTTTGTTCCGAGTGACACACGGCTCTAATTACTGCTATCAGTTAACGGATTGTGTACCTGTTGCACCAGAATCATCTATCAAATCACGCCCCGGCCGAACGAAATCTCCTTTGGCCAAGAGTTCAGAGGAACTGGCCCAGATATCATTCTAACGCGATACACATTCGAACGTAGGTAGGTAATGAGCCCCGATAATTGCTGGTAATTACTGAAACACAGGCACAAGAATATAGTATATATATATATATACATGCACACGTAGTCCGTAAGACCGTATCACCTTTCTAAGAGAAATAAACAAAGAGCATAATGGCGTCCAAGTCGCTGGAACTTTTTGCCAGGTGAACATTCGAATACGTCGGGTAGAAGTCTGGGTAATTCTTGAAGGTATTAAAGAAAAAAAAAAAAACAGAGAATAATCGTCTAGAAAGAAATAAAAAAAAAAAAAGAAGATTTGGCGGCACGTCCGCGAGTCACGAAAGAACACTCGCTCATCCACCTTTTTGCTACCTGGAAACACATGTCCATTACCACATGTGAATCGAGCATGCATGAGGAACCTATCCATACACTTTTTTATTCGTACCCGTGTGGCAGAGGGCGGTAGGTGAGCGAGACGGTGGGGGGGTGGGTGGCGATAGAGAGTTGAGCCTGAGGGGCGGCAAGTATTTGACCAGACTTACGTAGCAATTAACGCTGCTAATGCCGCTATAGTATAATTATAATTAGTGAGCTACGCCCTGTACGCCGCCCACTCAAAACTTGTACATTCGTATATATGTATATACGAATATTTCGTACGTGTGTGCGTGAGTGTGTATATGTATATGCATACGCACACCAAACTCACATACGTCCCGTCGTCCCGTCGGTTAACACACTGACTCTCAGTTGTCCGCGTCCTGCACGATGCATTTAGAAGCTGGTGACTCTGTTATTATTTTCTACGCTAATTGTAGACCTGCGATACTTTCTTTCTTTTCGAGAATCGGACACGCAGACTTCTGCTGGGTGGTGGCGGGGAGGGGCAGGGGGAAGGGGGGGCAGGGGGGACGGTTAAGTTCTTGCGCCAAGTATTTCTCTCGATGATCTCAAACCTCGTTCCGTACTGTATCAGACGGATCCATTCACATGGGTGCCAAGGATACATCGCGTATTCACATACGTTACATACAGAGTGAAGTTAACAGCAGCAGCCGTCGCGTAGCTAACGATAAGTATGAGGTTGGGCGAAAATCGCGACGCCGTAGTATCGACTTTTATACGGGAGAAATTTATGAGGGGAGGCTCGGATAATTCTTGGAGGAGAGACTGGTCCAGCTATGTGTCTTCTTTGGATGGGTGCGAGAGAGAGAGAGAGAGAGAGAGAGAAAGTGAGAGAGACGGGACGTACGTGTATCCACGTATACGCTTAAAATTACTGAGATCGTCGAGGCGGTCTTAGCAGCAGGCGTACCAAGTGGTACGTACCGTATGGATGAGGGGTCCAGACGGGACGCTGGACGAGATGAGATGAGATGGGACAAGATCAGGGCTTATGTGTATATACCCCTGGTACCATCTCGAGATCCTGGTTCCTATCCATGTATATAAGCGCATTATGCGATTCGAAGTAACTGCTTCGGCCGCCACTTATCGTTAGCCTGGTCCGCTGTGCTATTGGCACGGCATGCCAAGCCAAGAACGGACCAATCGCACGGCATTACGAAGACAAGAGTCTGCGCGTGCCTTGGGGCGGCGTCTTGGGCCTCGCGTGCCTCGGCGTGGCCTCGCCTTACTCTTCACGGTCAGAGGTCATCGCCAAGCACGAGCCACCTTCGGCTTCTAAACTTCTTCTTCTTCTTCTTCTTCCTTCTCGACTGATTGTGAAACAGGCCCCGTTTTGCTCCTCCTCTTCTTATGCGTGCGTGTGCACCGACCAACACTCTTATCTGCACTTAGTGCTATTAACTATATTGCTTCTTTACTACTTCTTCGCACGCCCTCTTTCACTGAGGATATGTATATATCTTGTAAAAGCTTCAGACTCGTTGCCACTTCTTCAGGGTTGATCTCTGTACGATTGACTTATTTTTGGTAGTTTTTTGGAGGTACTTCTTTAGGTGGAAATTAGAGATTTTGACTTGTGTCATTGGGGTTTTTGGTTAGTGGGGATTTTAGGGGAATTAATTTTATGGGGTATGTATTTTAATGCGTGCTCTTTCTTTTTTTTTGTGGATTGTATATCATTTTTTTATTAACGAGGTACTTGTTACTCGAGGAGGAATCTTTGGACTTGCCGTCGGCTATGCTGCAACGTGCAGCATCAGCTGTGTTTCTTATTCAATTGTTCCTTTTTGTTGTTGGATCAGGCTTTTGTGATTTTTTTTGGCAATTACTTTTATTCCGTTTTTTTTTTAGATCTGTTAATAAGGTTTTTTTTTCATTATTGTGCCATTCAATGTTGCTTTTAATCGTATTAGATTTTATATTCGGATGATAATGCTTGTAATGACATTGTGTGGAATTGTCGAATTTACCGAATAAAAAATTACCTTTTAAATTTGGAAGAGGACATTTTTGTCGTGTTTTATAACGAGCACTCTCGTAGACGTGGACCGGAAATCATTCGGTTAAGTTGATTCCCTGTAATCAATCGTAACCACACAGACAGTAGTTCGAATTAAAAAAATCTATAATCTATCCATCAAGGATGGATGAGGGTAATACTCACATTCCATAATCCTTAATTATTCTAAATGATCGGTTATCAGGATTTTATGTCGTATATCTTCAATGAAATTGAAGCGATGCACCGCAGAGTGTTCTTGAATCTTAATGTCGTCCAGTATATTTCTTAGAATCTCTAAATAAAACAAATTGCCATGCAAATTTCAGCCGTACAATTATATCCTTGTACTTTTTGGACAACCATTTATTTTATCTGTTCGAATCTCAGGCGGTTAAATTGTAGCGTATCCGGTGTCCAAATTTTTTGTAGATTCCGTAATTATTTTCTTACCCGAGTCTTTAGTGACGGGACGAAGCAGCTTCTGAGCTTGACAAGAGGGCTGCACCAGTATACCTGGATATACTGTTGGTAATGCAGCGACTGCTCGATAAAGGAAGATTCCTGCAGACTGAGATAATAGTTCTGCTGAAAGATGGCGGATAGAAACGTGTCGGTAATACCAGTCGGTAACGTAGGTATCCCATGATCCATGCACGGCATCACCAAACACCATGGTAACAAAATTTATCCGTGAATTTATACTCACCAATAGATGGTTCCGCCATCTACGACCCTTCTCGTGACCCTTTCAAATACCTTGCGTAAATCCTCTCGCAGATCATAATTATTACGTCGTCCAGAATCTGCTGTCTTAAGCAATAACAATACATAGATTTCAGCTTTATACCATACAGTTTGCATAGAGCCACAGCATCCAGTATCCATACTGGTCCATGCACCTTTCATAGAACTCGAGAACGACACGACCTTATAAGACAATAAAAAAAAATGAGAAAACTTATAGATGCTTCGAAGTAATAAGCGATAATCAATAGGTTAGATACTCGAGATACGTACATCGTCAATAGATTGGCATTACGTTGAAAGTAATAATTAATTCAAAAGTAATTATCGGTATTCAGTGAAATTCCACACAGTTAAATATACAAAGGGAACAGCGACTCAATTTTCGTCTCTAATTAAAAATGAATAAAAGAAAAAAATAAACTTAAACCGAAAATTCTTAAAGGATAATTAAATTCCTAAATCATACTCTGTCGATTCACTCGCGTCTAGATACGCGTCGTTCGCGTGATTTCGTCTTTTTCTTTTTTTTCCATTTTTTAATTCCCGCACGTACCGCATTTGTTATGTATACACGTGGAGCAATCAAAGGAAACAAGTGAAGCCAGCCATAATTTATTACCCGCAATATGCAAGCTCACTAGGCAATGGCAGTCGCGAGGTTATGTTGCCCACATCATAGGCAGCGCTTAAGATTTACGCGTAGATACGCGTTCCCTTCGTATTTTTACTAAGCGAGAAGACGGCCCGTGATATTCTCTTCTCCCGTTATAACGATATTATCTTCTTATTGATAGAGAGAGAGAGAGAGAGAGAGAGAGAGAGAGAGAGAGAGAGAAAAAAAAGACAGAGAGAGAGAGAGAGAGTACCGGGAGTGGGGAATTTTTAATTAGCCCGAAGCAGTTCGATTAAATCCTGCCGAGTAATTACGACTAGGTTAGCAGCGAGCGACAACGTTACGCAGCATAACGTAAAGGTACTCACACCGTCTCTCTCCCTCTCTCTCCCTTAATCCTTAGCACTCTTTATCCTTGTCCTTCGACCACAGACACTTGCTCACAGTAAACTCACGAAAAAGATCCGTCGTGTCTGCATTGTCGACTTCTTAACAAATATATAGCAGGACAGTTTCCTAATACGGGCGGCCATTGTGAGCCTCGACTTAGCCCAGGTATGAGCAGACGACGCGACGTTCCCATTGCCTTCGCCCCGTAGCTTCTTTTCTATTTCTCCTCTATCCGTGTGCTCTTCTTTTCTCTCTTTGTCCTTTAACGTTCCAAGAGCGGCCTTTCGATTCGCAATTAATGGAGAAAGGCGACCACTCGAGTTTTCTTTCTCCAGGGAATCACCTCCTCGATATTTAAAGCACGTGCAAAATACGATCCTGCCTAACTTCTCGCTGTGTAATCTTGTCCATTTTTCACACACCGACACTCGGCATTCCCCGGCACGGTATCCATGGGCCACGCGCGACTAGTCAAAAACGAAACTGTAGCGACTCGCGTACAATGCACAAGAGAACCCGCCCTTAGCCCACCGGTACTCTCGTACGAAAAGTGAATTCCGTTCCGACCATAGACATTTCGTAGCGTCGTTTAAGTGCGCCGGTCGAACGGCAACCCGGTATACAATGTCGTCACTCCGCGCGAAGTACAACGCACGTCAATTTAACGACTCTGTCCTTATAATAGCAGTTGTATAATACAGTGTAACAACAGTAAACAGCTACGAGTGACACTGTTTAAATGATAATTTAGAAATGGTCACTGTGTCTACGTAGCTGTATTTACACAACTTACTGTTGCACGCTGGGACTGTATGACGTCTGAATGGTACGTATTATCTGAGATAGCGGGCACGTAATCAACCTGCGTTGATTTCTGTTTAATGGCTCGAGTCTTGATGATCCCTGATGATGTCCGATAGCACTTGGACCGGTGAGACGATTAATCCATCCGGATTGATGATTCAAGATTTATAGGCTGCGCGATGTAAGGTGCGCGCACGTTACTACACGTACAAAATGGCTCATATTATAGGGTTCTTGCTCAGTATTTATGCCACCGTTGTTAAAAGTCTCGGTACGGTATATGCTGTACCTATAACATCGTTAACGAGTCAAACTTGCACAGCATCCGACGACGCGGACGGGTGGGAAGTAAGGAGAGGGAGAAGGTCGGTTGTCATTATCATTAACATCATCACTGGCAACGTGCCGAAACGATCCTGTGTCAATGTTCATATATCGTTACCCAAGTCGAATCTTGACTCGTAAAAGTTTTCGATTAATTTTCTGACCATGTTATCCACGAGTTTGGACACTCGTCTATCGATTTTAACAGATGCTTCGATATATCGATAAAAATCGTTAGAAACGCACGCGTACGATATTACGATTGCGGATGACATGGAGTGTTGATCAAAAATGAGGAAAATAAAGAAAATGTAATTAAAAAATTTTTTTTTTTCGAAATTACATTTCTTGTCCAGCTTGACGTCTTTTGGGCGGACCGCGTGGCGTGAAAGGGCCCTGTCGCGAAATAATTGTATCGCCATTCCAATTATCCGACGTTTGCCGATCGATCATCAATTAAAATGCCGGCTAGGACACGTGTAGGTACATAAAAGCGGGTCTTCAATCAAATAAACTCGTATACGCTCTCGGAGCGGAGTCGGTATAGAAAGTCTGAGTTGCCTATCAGTTCACTTTGAGATCGAAAATATCTCTCATGCATTAATCATATCTGCACACGCGAGCTTCAAGTCACGTCGGATCTTGGCGACTACCGTCGCCGCTATTACCCACTCGTGTTATATACTGCCAATCTGTTGGACAACCTTATAGGTTACAGGCGAAAATCGAAAGATCAGCCTAAACCATATATTATAAGATCAAAGTGTCCAAGTATACATATTATGTATTCGCAATGATCCTCGACTTTTCTAACTCTGATTTTCAATATTGGTATACCTGACAAATTTATCCGTCTTAAATATTTCTGAGTTGGTAATACGACAATCGCTGAATATCTTGCATGCAAATATATATATATATATATATTTGAACTGCGCGTTCTCATTTCTGACCACAAATTACACCGAGATCAGATACATCTCGGGTATTTAAAGTCCTCCGGTCATAGACTAATAATTGTTATAGATAGGTACACCCTAGGGTAACTAACAGTACACGCAGTACTTACACGGGTATTACCAGACCGACATGTCGCGTGCTTTCACTCGACTTTCTTCTTACGCAGCAGAATCATCATGCAAATTTTGCAGTTCTCCGTGTCGACCAACTAATTCACTGTGGTCGGATCGACGCCTGTCGGATTGCGTAATTTTATTCCTCTCTTTTCTTTTTATATTGTCTGCCTTTTTTTCTTTTTTATTATTTATCATTGTCATCATCGGCACCAGCCTTTGTTCCTTCATTGTTACTATGATTGGCATCCGGCAATGTGTCGTTAACGGTACGTTAATGGCGGCGGGTCGTCATTTTGACGAGCGTGCGAAATAAAGATAATAATAATAACAGTGATAAAATTCCTCGGGGCCCACGGGCCCAAAATCCATATATTCCCGTGACTTTATTAACCGTTCGTACTCTGACCCATTTCTCGTATTATTCGTATACGATAGGAATTACGGATTATCAGGCCGAAATAAAAAGTGGGACTTATGAGTCCCAAAATTAATTGAAGTTATATAGTACATGTCTGTAGGTTTTTTTTTGCGATTGGTATAGTATACGTTGACGAACTTTTATTATTATACCTAACCGTGCATTCCGAAAAAGAAGCATATGGGGACTCAAGTCCCCGGGTACCACTCCCTCGATGTAAAATACATAATGGGTCTCACACGTGGGGGCCACGCGTATGGTTCGTTACGCAAGAGGTCACGCGAACGAAATCCAATCGATCGAGGTCTTGATGATTTTTAATCATCGATACGAGAAATGAAAGTTTTCGGTTCAGTAGGTGCGTTATTAAAAAAGTTGTATCGAAAATTGCTGCTCGGGGCCCGATAACTGCCGATCCGTTGTCTTAATAGTTACATACACGCGTTGACCTCTTAACATCGTATCGGATCCTTTTTCTCGAGCGTGACCGCATTCGGGATAAACGGCCGGGCGGCCATTTTTGCGACGTCATAAAATCTGTCCAAAGAATCATCGTGACTGGATACACGTGAAGTTAATTGAAAAAAAAAAAAAAAAAATTATTTTTGCCACCAATTTAGCGCGATACAAATTTATATCGATGAAAATCCAAATACTCTTATCTGTCCTTGATTAGGATATGAGAAGTCGTTAAAATTTCAATAGGCAAAATTATCCTTGTACGCATAGATGATACGTCGATCGAATTCGATGATTACGTTCGTATGGTGATATCGTTACGCAAATATATATATATATATATATATACAGGGTGGGGCGCCACATTTTGCCATCTAGATTTACGTCATTATTATTACGCATAGCAAACATTGTTTCAGATGA